>JABCMJ010007937.1:0-31157 GCA_014822125.1 Arbutus unedo
AGTATTAATCATCATCAAACAAACTTTGAGGTTGACTTCTGAAACGTTGAAAATCCAAATTTGCGAAGTCTTTTAATCTAACTATTTTTTTCCGTGGATCGATACTCCGGACTCTCCACTATACCTCTCTTTTAAATCCTTGAGGGAAGTCCTGTTTGAAATATTAAACCTTGATTTAGGCCGACCCCTTAACGACGCACTTTTACCGGCCGGTCAATTAGATATTGTGTTTGTTGCTTGAAAGAGTTGAAATATGATATCCTTGGTAGAGGTGACGCATCTTACCATTTGGTTCTAATTTACGATCGATACATTAAAGTAATAGGAGTGACTTATGACTCATGCGATGTGTGAACACAATGACCGATGTGGTATGCGGACTAGACTTCCTTATGAAAATGCTAAGAATATTATGAACTAGACTCCCCGATGGGAAGGCTAGAAATGTTGTGAACTACACTCCCCAATAGGAAGGCTAGAAATATTGTGAATTAAACTTTCCGATGGAAAGGTTAGGAATGTCGTGAACTAGACTCTCGAACGGGATTGCTAGAAAATGGGATTAGGATTCTATGAGAATTCTAGGCATGAGATATTGTTAATGCAAAATTTGACAGCGTTACCTCATAATGATGGAAAAGAAAAATCATGAAGTAAGAGTCTAAGAATAATTGGTTCCGATCCGATAATGGTTTGGTGAAAACTCACACATGTTAACGTATCTTGTAATGTCTTCAATGAAGTTGTGTATTGTTGTTTACCCTTTATGTCATGACATTCTATATTCACGTAAGATTTGTATAGAATTTTTCTACTGGACTCGTTGGCTCAACCCTTATTTATTTTTCAGGTGCAATCCCTGACATTTAGCTCAGATTTGGCATGGAGTTCCTGAATTTTTGCATGACACTCTATGAGCTGCATTCATTGAGTTATATGACATCTTTTTATCCATTTTTTAAAAAAGAAGTATCAGAACTCTAGTTGATGTGATGTCCTAACTTTAATGTAGTGTTTTGGATTAGTTTTTTATAAAATTGTAAGACTTGGCACATCTTGGTGTATGAGTAATGGGATTTTTGGGTATCGGATGAGACTTACCTGGCTGTTGCTATAACGAAATGTATTAATATTAGGTTGAAAATTGAGAGCGTGACAAATAACATGTTGGCGAAGGGTTATTCACAAGCCTCCGTTGTTTGTTTCATGTCCACACTGTAGTGTTTGTCGCTTTTGTGACTTTACTAACAACTTTTCATTGATTGTGGGATTGTGTAGAACTCTATGGCATATTATAAAAGAAGATTTCATGGGAGAGTTATTTATGTTTTGTAACATTTATTTTGGAAAAAATGTTGATTAACTAGCACTTGATATTTTGACTAAAATGATGCAATTTTCTTTAAAATCTTATATTTTGGTGTTAATGATTTGGATATACCGGTGAGCTTGTGAGGATTTTAGTAAAATCAATATAACATTTATTATGCTAAAAATCAAGAGTGTGACATAAATTTACTTAAGTTTTCTTATACCCATAGGAACTGTGCAAAAAAATCTAAATTTTCATCTTCTCTTTTTACTTTTACCATTGTCTTTCCTAAAATTTGATTCGTGCCCTTGAGTTCTTTTGAATTCGTCAAAAAGTCTATAATGCACCTCCCAGAGTTTCCATATTGTCTCTATAAGTTCCTCATTTTCGTTGTCCTTTGTCTTTTCTTCACCCATTCCCTTCTAAAAAATGAGAGTATATAGATCGATGGAGGACTCTCTCGGAAAAATGGAGAAGCTCCTTCACAGATACAACATTCCGGACAACATTGTAGTTACCATCCATAATGAGGCCACTGGGGACACACTCCTTATTCCTCTTATTGCCGTTAAGAGGGTGGAGTTAGATTCCTTCTTCACCCCTCCTTTGTAAGGTTTTGGATTATTATAAACTTACTCAAGTGCATATTTCAATTAATAATTTTAGGATAGTCATGTGTATAGTAGAACTGAATGGGATTCTAGGTACATAATCAGGGTTATGAGACATTCAATATAACTATGACATGGCCAAGGTCGGCTCGGACACTTATTACCTCAAGGTTCATAGAGGTCGAGAGAGGATTGTGACCTATCTTCTCAACTCCACGCAAGGGGACAGCGATGATTTTCTGAAATTTGTAGGAAACTGGGAGTTCGGCCCCATTGAGCGGAGTTTCAGTGAATTAGCATTTCAGTGAATTAGCACCAAACTACATCATAAGAAAGCCATCTTGAACTACAAGGGCCCGAAACAAAGATGTAAAGGTTGAGCACCGAAGGTCTTGATGAGTTACAACCCAAGCTACATGGGATACTTTGCTTGTGGCACCAACATGACAGTTGTCATTGAAAGTATCCCTAAAGTCGTTCCAAAAGGGATAACCATATGTTTCCTGAGAGAGTCAGAGCGAGTCATTATTGCCCAAGCTGATCCATTCGTTGTCGAATCAACCTCTTCCATTCCTACTGCAATCCTTTCTCCTTAACTTGAAAACATGCCCCCCAAACCCGCTTCCCCAGACTACCAGAAATCTGAGCACGAAACTGATTACCAACTAGCACGGACAAAAGAAGAACCAATCAACCTGAGGAACCACCTTACACTTGGCAATGGCAAGAAAAAATAGAAGAGGAAACAATCTCTCCATGTTTAGATCCAAGCTCTTACAACAACCACTGCCACTACCAACCTGCCCCCTCCCCCAATCGATATTGATGCCGAGCCATCTTCCCATGGCACTTCCCCCCAAGCAAGAAGAGGCTGAAGAAAACTCAAGCCAATACCCCCTCTGAGTATCGTGAGCATAAAACGCTCTGTGGAAAAAGTCCTTACCCTTGCTAACCAAGAGTCTCATCAAAAGCAAATATATAGAATGATGCAATTCAGTGATTATGCAACAGAGATTAATTTCTTTAACTAGCCATTGACCGAAATGATCATTTACAATCTCGGCCTTGAGAATTCGTCTTCCCACAACCTCCAAGGCTATGGCACCTCGCATGATTTAAACTCCTCCTATAGCATTTTAAGATTTCAAATGAAATAACTAAGTGTTATACCCGAGTCGAGTCCATCCACGACCCTGCCAAGAACTTAACAAACTCCCAAAGAACACCCAATTTCTTGGAATGCACATAAAATATATATCCATCCTTATTTTCAAACATGTTCACCAAAGCTTAATTCCTATTGTGCCATATTTAAGGTTTTAAAACTCATACCCAAGTAGACCCCACATATTACTCTCAAATCCATAATCATTTGAGCCCGTCAACTCACCCTCAAATTCATAATTTATTGGATTCCAAAGGTTACTCTCCAACAATCATTAATAGGTTAATTTTCGTTAATCTATAAATGCTAAAATTCCTTGATTTTTTCCTGCAACAGACCCTGTGATTCTAAATCCTGTCTAAATTCTGGTAACGTGCGAGTCAAGATCTCTATGTAACTCTCCGATTTCTTGAAACATTAATTGAAACTTTACTTATTTATTATTTCAATTAAAGACATAAATGAAGGGAAATGCCTCTTTTGTTATTAATGTGAACAACAGAAAATGCGATAAATTAGAGTTTTTAAGTGTGGAAGTTAAATTGACATAAATATCCTTATGGGTTTACAATTTATTGGGAAATAACTAAATAGAACAACTAAGGGTAAGATAAACAAATGCCGCCTAAGTCTTCTTCAGTAACTCCCGGCTCTTACTGCTCGGGCGAATTCTCCAACTGCTCCTCAACATTTGGTATAAAACACCAAGGATAGAGAAGTTACTCCGATTAGTAATGAAACTCAGTAGTAAAAGTCACCAAAAATCGAACCCAAATAAATACAGATGTACTCTGAAAATATCACAGACATTATAATAAATGAACATAAAGTAAAACACATAGGTGGTTTGTTATGTTTCTATTTCTTTAATGTTTCTCGGAACACTCTTTTCCCCCTATATTTCATTCTTACCTAACTTATTTAGAATGGAGTACTCGGTTGATATTGATAATTAAGTTTTTACCTAGACAAGGAAGAAACCTTCTACCATCTACTAGAGTCAATAACTACCTCACTTTAATTAGACCCAACCAAATACCGGTGGGACTCTAACCCACATGGAACACAACTTGGAACGACGCCCAGATCAACACTTGGCTCCACGACCAAAACAACACTTGGCACGATGGACACCAATATCCGTTTTACAACTCTCTGTTAACGTTCTCTACACAGTTTCAGTACTTATAATGTTCACCTAACACCCTCCGCTGCCTTGTTACAGGTGACATTCAAACTAGTGTCCCTAAAGCATGTTCTAAGTTTTCACATAATCCACCAAACACCATATAATTCAATCTACTACAGTTCGATAACACGACGAAAATTCTACAATAAACTAACGGCACGACGAACACATTAATCTAACGACACAATGACCATATCACCAGTTTTCATTTTCAAGGTCGACCAACACGACGGCTGCAACTCTAACTGACGATAATAACTTGGGTAGCACGACAGCTATACCTGAAACACTAACTTTCATTCAGAATTTACAACGTTTGGAATCACACAACACATCATATAACATCGATATTTCATGCATGTTTCAATAACACAATAACAACATAGGATCATGGTCAAAGTTTAGTCAACTCGCTCACGGGATCGGACCCCAAGGGGATCCGTGGACATACACAACATGGTGGTGGATAATTGTGCTATGTGAACATGCTAACAGAGGTGAGTTATAGTTTGAAATCACAACCCGAAATATCTAAACAACAACCAACAAATTGTTGGATTTTACTTGGTAGCTTGAGCGGTCTTAAAAATTACATATTCTAGATTTTGGATTTACAAGACATAATCTGACAGGATTCAGACAGGTCGCTCAAGTGAGTTGTCATTTCTAGCAGCTCTGATTTTAGGGTTCTTGGGTAAAAATTGACTTGATCGAAATCCTAATCTAAGTTTCCGGTTCAAAACAGAAATTAACAATAAAATCAAAGACTTTGTGGTCCATAAGCCATAACTCCTTTATCAATTTGAAAAACAAAACATCAACTACGATGAATTTCATGAGATCTTGATATAAATAGTAAACTCTAACATGTGAATCTAACATTAAATCATCATACAACCTACTGTAAATTGTAAACCTAAGGGTTGTAAGTGAAATTGTCAACCTCAATTGAAGAATCCAGCAAAGAATTGAACATAAATTTAAAAGAATTGGATAGAGCTTTGATTAGAGTTTCCTTTCACTCAAAAACACCAAGAACAACAAAATACCTCTCATTATACTCTCTGATTTGTAAATTGCGTGCAAAATATTCTAAGATCTCAGTAGTTTATATAGGAATTGAGATTGAATCCCCTCTTTATTTCTCACATTACTCCTATAATCATGGTCATGAGTTTCCAAATTGATTTCTAAATTAACCCTAACAATTTGTTATTAATCCTCAAATTAACCTGATTATGGCCTTTAAGTTTGGAAGAATCAAATGGTACGACTTGATACGCCCATGAAAACTAAGATTTAAGATCATGAATGAGAAGAAAACACCAAAAGATGTTATCTCAAGGTCGTTGTAAATCGATAGCTCGCTCAACCAGACTAAGATCACTCGAGTGGCCTCTAAATTTTTGAAATTCTAAAAATTAAATAATAAAAACTCAGAATTAAATACTTAATATAAATTTAAATTCTTATTAAAAAATTTAGGTTGTTACACTCTACATAACCAAAAAAAATTTCCATGCATGCCTAATCAATTACAAGGTCAAATCATGTTATTTAATCATAAATTAATTAATTTATAGTTTACGGGAAAATATCAAATAATTAAATTTTATTCAAAGATAACGCGTTGATCTATCACTGGTTCATTAGTCAACCTGTTAAAGATTCCTCAAGAGTTTTACAGGATTTTTTAGAATTTTATGATTTGTGTAGAGTCAAGGGATTGAGCAGTTCAAAGTGAGGAGGTTGACAGGATGGAAAGGTGATCGACTGGTGATCGTCCAGTTCAACACCTGATTGCAAAAATTATGTTCCAAAACTCAAAAGTTAAGCGTGGGTACGTTCAAAATCTAGGGATTTAAGACTCGAAAGAGATTCCTCGATGATTATGGAGTAGTTTGGTGGTTTCAATGTCCTACGGCGGCATGCGGTGGCGAAAAATCCCACTGTTTCTTTTCCTCCTTTCTTCTTCATTAATTTCTTCTTTCTTTCCTCATCCTCCAAAATCGAACGATGAAGTACGAGAGAAAGAAAAAGAAAATAATAGACTATGTCTCCAAAAAGTTTTCGAATTCAAAATAAATCGATGAGATTCACTTGAATTTGAAAATACTACATATTTAGGTGAATTTCATCCATCAAATTGTAATTCAGGAATAAATTTTTAAAAACTTTTCACGGACCAAAGAATTTCTCAAAAAGAAACGGATTCGGAAAAACTGTAATGCACTTTTTTGTAGTGCGGGCGCAATGATACAATTTTGCACACTTCGCATTCGAAACTACATTCGTTTTAACTTATCACGCAAATTATTATCAAAATGCATGGAATTAAGACGATGTAGTTTCGAAGACAAAACGGACAAAAATAAGTTATTTTGTCCGCACTACACGTGCACTACAGCTTTCCCGAATCCGACAAAAACATGCATATCCATATGTACATATATGCAATAATGCACATTTTTAAATACAAATAAACACCCTATAATTATACATACAAAAATTATAATTCATTATGACCCACATAAAAATATATCAGTAATTGTGTTATGCACAAAAACATTGTCAAGTAATTTTTTTTTTTTTTTAAAGTTTGATTAGGGTATGCATGCTTGTTTTTACCTTAATCATATTTTAGTGAGCCCATATATATATGATGGCTTCATGCTGAGTGATTGAATCTCTGGTCGTGGGTCAGAGACAGATTAGAGTAAACAACCCTCATTATCAGGAGTTCATACAACAACTAAGACACCGACAATGATGCAATTACCACAGGCTTAGAATTAATTATAATCTCTTGGATGTCTTGTTGTGCAATCAGTCTTAGGGGGACATTTGGGAGATTATTTTTTTTCAATTTTGGATTTTGTATTATGAATTATAGATTTTGTAATATGATTAGAATAATTTGCGATTCTCTAAAACTATTTTGATAATATTTGCAGAACAAATTTTGTAACTTAATTTGTAGTGTTTGGGAAAAAAATTGAATTAATAGATTCCTAGATAACCATCTAACCATTTTGCCTTTGTATAATATTGAATAACTAGAATATTACTCATGCATATTGTACTACTAACATCATTAAATTTATGTTATAATTTTATTTCAATCATTACATCAAACCAATCTCACCTGTTGTTGTGAAAATATATTTGGAGAGTTCCTACCATTGAGTATTGTGATATAGATTGGTGCAGACTGTGCAATACTTTCAGAAAAATACGTATGCATGTATTATATTTTGAAAAATACGTATTCATATAAACTAATTAACTTAGAAAAATAGAGTGTTCAACGGAGAGAAGGGAGAGAGAGAGAGAGAGAGAGAGAGAGAGCATTAATATAAATTTTTCTTACTTTTTTAAAAGTTGTGGGGCCAATAAATATTAGTTGAGATTCTTGTGTAATTTTTTTTGTAGTGAAACTCAACCGTTAAATCAAATCAATTATAATCGTTATTGTAAAAATGTCTTTTGAGTGTCTCATACCGTCCTGATTTGTAACATAGATAAAATAAAATAAAATCTATATATCTATGTGTGTATAGTATATACAATCCCATTCCTACGAAAGATCTCTTATTTTGCTAAAATACAGATTTTTAATTTCCTGATCAAATTTTAATGATCCGAACCATTTAATGTGTTTAGAACATGTTTTTAAGGGTGCCTGCAAGAAATTGGTTCAAAATAATATCAAGAAGGGTTTGATCCGAGAAACTTTCCATAAAGCCGACAGAAATAGTTTTACGAAAAATTACGTGAATCAAGACCTTCCCAGTATTTTTTTTTTTAGCCGATTTATTATGGGTACCCTTAAAAACTTGTTCTAAACACATTGAACGATTCGAATAATCAAAATTTAATTAGAAAATGAAAAGTTCGTATTTTAACAAAATAAAATATCCACTCATTAGAAGTTTTCTGTGTGATATATACACACACATGTTAGTACGATTTATGCAAGTTACACACGTCTAGTTTTCCCTCCTACCAAGTCAAAGAATAAAATCACTCAATCAGATCCCCTTGTCTTGATATTCCAAAGTGTTGGATTTAATCAGATCCTCTTGTCTAAGTTTTGATATTCCAAAGTGGGATGATGAGAATCCAAGGCCATGCCATCAGACAATTTTTGAAACATCCAATTTAAGATACTTTTTGTTTTTTTTTTTTTTAATCAAGAAAACTATTCTATTCGTGGAAAACTCAGCAGCATTTACAGAGATTCTAACCGAAAATTACAAATACAAAAAAAAAAAAAAAAATTACTTTTGGGAAATAATACACAGAAAAGCAGAATAGGAGACTAATATCTATTATCCAGAAAGTCTGAAAAATACATTGCACAATAGACCGAAAATAAATTCATTAAGAATGCAAGTCAAAGATAAAGACCAAAAGCCCCTAAGTGATGCAATCCAGGCTAGTTCAACGGACGCAACATGTGAAATCCTACCAAGGGTATTCTTGTCATTTTATGCAAACCCTCAAAAGAAATCACTCATCTTGGTTGTCTGTCGGTTAGTCTCCTAATTTCTGGAGAGTACCGCTTCATAACTTAAAGCTAAGTTTGGTCTGACTTGATTATTTGATTTATTATTTTATTTTTATTTAAAAAAATTTTGTATTTTTTTATTTTTCGTCAACTTTTTGTAGATTATTAGTTTGTCTCGACGAGAGCTTTAAGAAAAGTTATAAATCATCGATCAAATTTTAAAAAAATTCAGAAAAGACAAAAATAATCAAAAAATAAGATTTTTTTGTGCTTATTCGTCGTCTTTAGTAACTTTTTTTTAGCTTCTGAACATAATTTTATACTTTTTAGATTCGTCTCATCGAAACGGATCAATAATCTACAAAAAAAATTAGGGCCAAAATAATAAATACAAAAAAAATTTAAATAGAGACAAAACTTGATTATGAATAATCAAATTAAGACAAATGGGGTGCATATGCCCTTTTTGAGAAGACAGAGACAGAGATGGATATGGTGTCATCTTCCTTATCAAGTATTATATTAATTTATGGTAATCCAATGTATGGGATAAAATATATTAAAGCATGAGACAAAACATTATAAAAATATAGTGACATAATAATGAAAGCTACCATGGATTATAATTTATTAATTCATTTTTGGGACCCCATCAAGTACATTCTCCCTATAAAAAAAATGACAAACATTTGAGAAATGGTAACAGCCCTCTATCATTATTACATTCTTATGGATACTGAAAAAGTTTATCGACTCATAACAAAGGCAGGTCCAACGTAAACATCTGAACATTTTGAGTGAAATCCCCACTTATTGTGTGTAAGAATAAATATTTTGATACATTTTTTCAATACCCATAATGTTCATATCTAGAATTTGATTTCCTCACAAGTTTCCATGTCTTTGTTTGAATATTGAAGTGCAAGAATACATGTAAGTCAATAAACCTCGAAGGGTTAGTTTAGTGGTTAAGACTTGAAAATTAAGGTCTGTTTATTCGAGGGATATGGAGCATGGGATTAGAATATAAATTCTTAGAGCCCATAAATGAGGTATTTGTTTTATTTGTGAGACTTGGGATATAATATTCCAAGAGATATTATATCCTGAAGGGAGGAGCATATACAATACCATGGAGGCTTGGTATTACAAATCTCCTCCCTTGGGATAAGGTGACAATGACAAGATTACCCACACAAACAAATCCCTCCAACTCTCTAATTATCGATTTAATCTTCTACGCCTCCAAAATAAAAACCTACGATTCTCCAACCATTCATTTGAGTGTCATGATTATGTTAATGCGTATTTTTTAATTTTTTCTAAATACAAAAAAATTTCTTACGACAAGATTTGCAACTTTTTATGTTTTAAAAAAGAATATTTTTTGCAGTGTTAACTTTTTATAATTAGATCTATTATTTTTACTTCGTAAAATTAGATGGTGGGTAAACGATAGTTTCAATTCCTAAAATATTATTTGTAATCTAATTTGTTTGCTTAACTGAGAATAAAAGTTAATTGTTCGAGTTCATAGAGAAAAAGAAGATGTAGCTCAATTTAATTGTATTTTTTTTTGTCACCAATCAATACCTTTTAGCTATTCTTTTATTTTTACTTTGTAAAACTAAATAGTCGATAAATAAATTGGAGGACAAGCAAGTCCATTTGGCTATTCAAATTGTTTTTACATTTATTATTTTTACATTAATTTTTTTGTAGGATATTGATTTGTCTCAATGAAACAAATATAAAAAATATAAAATTATGTCTAAAAATTTAAAAAAATCACTAAAACGACAAAATAAGCCGAAACAAATGCTATTTCTACTTATTTTTTTGTTTTTTCTGAATTTTTTCTACTCTTTAGAAATAATTTTATACTTTTCTGAAATCTCTTGTAGAGACAAACCAACAATCATAAAAAAAATTGACGCAAAATAAAAATTATAAAATAAATTTAAATAAGGACAAAAAAAAATTAGACAATAATTTAATAATTATCACAGTCTAAATAAACTTATCAATTAATGGTTGTATAAGGACAAAATGGACAATTAAGTTTCAAGTCTCAACATATTAAAGTTCATATCTTAAGATAATAATTCCAAACAAACACAGGATATCCTTTGACTCATATTCGGTCTTATATCCACTGGATACCATATCCATTGAATACTCTACAGGGATTTTTTATCCCATCAATCATATCCGGACAAACAAACTGGCCCTTAGAAGTATATATACTCTCTCTCTTAGGATTCCAGTTCGAAACTTCTCAAGTACTATCAGCTCTTATGGGGTTAGTCCATACAAGAAAAAAATCCTGGCTTAAAATAAGGGCCCTGCAAGTGGACTGTGGGATTGGTTGTCCAATGACTAGTTGGCAATAGGTTGATTGTAATTTCAAAGCTGACCGGATATATACTATGACAATCAAACAAAAAAATATTAATGTGTGTTCGGTTGAGTGTTTCTAAAACGATTTTTAAAAAAAAATATAATCGTTCAGCCTCCTGGCTTTAGTATCTACTTATCTTCTCAACATCTATCGATGACCTTTGGGTACTCTTCACAACATGGATAAGTTGCTTGAATAGTGTTTGGATCATAAATTAATCATGAATAAAGGTATTACTCTTCTCACTTTATTGTATGCTAGGAAATTTTTGGATGGTCAATTATCAGTGAATGAATTTAAAAATGGTCGAAAAAATAAGAGATAATAATTTAGCCTTCTCACTTTATTATCTTACTAACGACCGACACACTGTACAAGTCAAACATTATCAAATACATAAAGAAATACTTATCAAGGTAATATCATTTCAATCGTCGTAGACTTAAACAGAATTTTGGAGATGAAAATTAGTAGAAATGGAAGATTGTGCGTATTTAGAGAGGAGATTATAATTTTTTAAAAATATTATGATAATGAGTGTGGAGAAGTGAGCTAAACTTTGAATGATTGAGACAATATCAATTTTATCCCGGATAGTTAATTCTCTATTCTTTTGTTAGTATGTGAAAATAACTTTTGTAGAGGGTAATTTTGACAAATTTAAAAACTTGACAAAACTTGAAGAGAAAAAAAAAATACCAAATTGTATAGAATAGATTATGTTTTATTAACTCCAAACGCAGCCTTAGATAACTCTAACATGATGTAATTTTTGCATGTTACAATGCTGGAAATTCGGAAACACTCCGATATTTATGAGTTATTGCGTGTTGGCCCATCTCAATGTTAATGAAAGACGATGGGACACCCTATACTTTGGAGTCAGCCAGCTAATTGGCTGCATTACAACCAACCGTATTATTTTAATTAATCCAACATTAAGTAAATTAGTGGCCATTGGGATCCGTAATCAATCAATCACACGCTTGGTCAAGTTAAACAAATGCCCTTCGTCTTAAGAAAATGCTAGGATCCCATAATAGAATTTTCGAAACGTCCAAGAATCTACAAGTGTCCAATAGAGAGCGGGTGTTGCAAGTTTTGTGTGTGTAAGAGACGAATAGGGAATTGCCACCTTAATATTTCTGGGATCCTAGCATTGCTCTCTTCTTAAACATTCAGAACAAACTACAAAATGCACTGACCTCTTCTGACAATTGCAGGGACAATCCTTATAGTTTTGGAAATTGCACTTATCTTCTCTGTTTTTTAAAGTAATGCACTGTTTCCCCCTTGCCGTTCAAATCTGTTAAAAATATGTTACTTTTGGTTGATGTCATTAGATTTTTTTTTCAAAAATGGCCAAATACTCTTGGGCATGCTACAAGAAGGCTGAAATTCTTTTTTTAAGGCGCTTTACATATTTTCTCATCTCACCAAAGAGTATAAGGTATGTAATTTACTTGAATATAATTAATTTTTTTTTTTACAAATGCATTAGTTAATTGTTTATTTATTTATTGATGTAATTTTTTTTGTCCAGTTATAAACATGTCCTTTAGCACCGAAAGTGTCCTTAGGGCTCGTTTTTTGTCTTTAATATTTTTTAAGTTTTTGGACATAATTTTATACTTTTTAAATTCATTTCGTCGAGATGAACTAATGATCTATAAAAATTGGGACAAAATTGGCACGTCAATTTTTTGTAGATAATTGATTCGTCTTAACGAAGAATTTCATAAAAATAAAAGAATATGAACTAAATTTGAAAAAAAAATAGAGTTTTTTAAACTTATCTTTCTTTTTCAATGAACTTTTTTAAACATAATTTTATACTTTTTAGATTCTTTTTATTAAGACAAACTAATAATTTATACAAAAATTGAAGCAAAGTCGATAAATACAAAAAAATTAAACGAAGACAAAAACTAAATTACAAATAAAAAAAATAGGTCAAATTAAACATAAAAGAGTTAGTTTTGTTTTTTTTAACTTCTTTAAGATTTTTTCGCGATGTAAATCCAAATAGAAAAATTTAAAGTGTAGAACTCACTACTACTTTTTAGTAAGTGAACACAGAAAAAAGTTTCAAAATTTAATTTTTTTAATTATTTTTTATCATTTCCTAACAACTGAACAGAAAAAAATAGTAACAAATTGGGGTTAAACATTATTAAGACTCGCTTTTATAAAAAAAAAATATTTTATTTAAAAAATAATATTAAAATTCACGAGTTAAAAATAATATATTGATGAATTTGGATTAATATGTCAAAATAATAATAAATTAAAAAATGCGAAAGCAAAATACAAAAAGAAAAGTTAAAGAAAAGAATATTCTTACTTAGTCACTGCCCACCTTGAAAAAATAAAAGTGACTGATACCGCTTATTTGAACTATTTTTTATCGTAATGTTTAGATTTTATTCTCGAAAAAATCTTAAAAATTCGCCGTTAATTAAAAAAATATTTCGAAATTAATCGCGAACTCAAAATTTCAACAGTGACTCTAGAATGCTAGTATATAAGTAAGCGTAAGAGGGTCATTTTATGGGTAAAACAAACGCCCTCTGTCTAAACTTAACGACAAGAGAAAAATAGTGCAATATTTTCAAAAACAGGAAAGGTGAGTGTATTTTTTAAAACCACGGGGAGGTCCCTACAATTGTTTATTTTTTATAATTTAGAATGTTCATGTCAATACCTCGATTAAATTTTTAATAGATTTACTTCATCGTCTACTAACGAGGAGCCCGATTAAAATTAGGGCAAAGTTTTAAATAAACAGACCCTACAAGAGTTTAGAGCACTCGAGAAATTTTGAACCTAAAAATAAAAAAAGAGCAAATTCTTAAATTCCGTGCCTTGACTAGCAAGTCAAAACCCCTTTGAGTTTTCGTATCAAAACACATTTGCTCAAGAAATACATGTTTAGTTTTGTTCACCTTGAACAAAGTTGATTCACCTTCTGCTATCGTGTGAGACCACATTGAGATCTCACTTTGATGATCAAAATCATCTATTATGTTTTGATTAAATTATTTAGTTATCACGAAGAAATTTAGTTTAATCAAATATCGGTAAGTATTTAACCTAAAAATTTAGTTTTTAAATTTTAAAAACTTAAAAGTTTCGAAAAATTAGATTTTTAAATAATCTTGGGTGGTGCTTTGAGTTGACGAAATCACTTGTGTGTTAGGGAGTGCTTAAGCCGTCATCTATCATACACGTTGAGATCCAATAATTGGGTTAATTCATAATCTATTAGTAGAATATTTTTTTCAACTTAAGTCTATAGTTTTAACTTTTAAATTTATCTTACCGAGGCAAAATGAAAAAGTCAAATATTTTGACAGAAAACTATAAAAAAAAAAAAATTACACTTACAAAAATTAGTTAATTTATTCAGAACTCATTCGTAAAATTTAGCATTTGTACACTTGTATATACAAAACTAGATACATATAGTTGAAAATGTATATTTTTAAAATCTGTGACCTCTTATGATATCTAAGGAATTCAAGAGCGGACCTTGAAATCTTAATCAATGAGGTCAAGATTTTTACTAAAATTAGGTAATAACTCTTTTATTAAGCGATAAATATAAAGTCTTACCTACATATTAATTTCAAATAACACATGATGATTTTTTTTTTTAAAAAATAAAATGTTTGATACACTTTTGTACAATAGGTGAAATATTTTGAGTAGTTTTTATACGTTTCGGTAAAATGCTTGGGATAATTTTTATATTTATGCCCAGGTAAAATATTTGGGACAATTTTATAATTTTAATAGGGTCTAATTTACTAATTAATTTTTAAACCTCTAATAATAATCAAAATATTTAAAAATTGAGTGGGTTCACTTTATCTAATAGTAGATCTGCCCCTCTGGTATGTTTTCTTTCACTGATTGTTTGGGTGTTCAATCTCACTTTCCTTTTTGAGTTGTGCAATCATTTCTTTCGATATATACACACACACACACACACACACACACATACATACATACGTAATCTCCTTTCATTGTCATTAGTTAAGGGAGGAGGAGGCACATAACCAACCTATCTGAAACATGTTACTTAAAAGTTGTTGAACTGCCAATGAGAAACCTACAATGTACTTGTTGTTTTGCTTGGGTAATGAAAATTGACATATACCAATGGGAATTAACACTATTAGTATATTTGTTACCATAAGACTTAATATGCATATAAGTGATCTCATTTTCTCAAAGAAGAAAAAAAGTAAGTGAAAGAAACTAGATCAATGTATTTACTTATTCTTGGTTTGGTCAACTAAATGAGCAATAGTATCAAGACACAAATATGTCCAAAATGATCTAATTCACGTGATCTCCACATTGCTTTATCAAACTATTTCAAATACATCTTTGTCCAAATCATAATTTATGGGCCATAACATTGGAAAGTCAAAAGAAAATCACAATATGTGAACTATGCCATGCCCCAGAACGTGCTCTAACTGAAAATTTACTCCAATGCTTTTTCCCAGCAGTTGGAGCAGAGCTTCCATTACTGTCAACCATAGATGCCAACCAGAAAATGAGAAGGTAAGTAATTACTCCTATAAAATTGGTGAAGAATAGTTTACATTAATGCCTGACGTAAATTTACATGAAATCCTCCCCAAAAACTTTCACTGACCTCAATATCCATCTGTGACAATGACAACTATTACACCTTTTTCGCCATACTAAGAAAACAAACAATGCTCCATTCGAACCATTTGCCGATCCTCCAAAGTAGATTGGTGCTTTTGCCATTGAAAGTGACAGTGTCAAGTTGCTTGTATACACTTTTAACTAACTTGTGTGAGAGTAACTATACCATCAAAGCTCCTTGACACGAATATCGGATACTGATACTGCGGCTCAGCTTCAGTTTCCGTCCTTCACTCACTTCTGTCCTGAAGCATATCTTCATCAGAAAGCTTGTTATCTGCTTTACCCATAGCAACAACTGACTCTTCCTTTACAAGTAAGATAGTAACAAAAGGGTCAAAATCTGTTCTTAACTTCTCACGAAGGGAAAAAACGTACCCAATAGCACTCAAGGCTGACGAAGAAACAAAAAGTGCTTGCAACACTAAAGACTACTCCATTGAAATTGAAAGAAACAGAAGTTATACCACACCTTCTAATCAAGTTGCTATATTAGTCCTACAGTGGAGTATAGGCTTGCATAACACGAACAGATCCAACGGAATCAAAGCTGGACACTACAACTCATCAATCTCATGCATGGATTCCACAACTGCCCTATTGGAATTTCTGGGATTGGTCTTTCGTGAGGTGTGGCTACTCGAATAGTTCCATCATGAAGTTAAATCAAACTTAATAAAAGTTCCACTAAATACCACGGCTTAATCCACTTTTACTCGCACCCTTCTGAACAGTAACTTTTTAGTAGCTGAGTGCATACCAGAGTGTTAGAGCGATCAAATGACACGTAAACAAAAGCCAAATCCCAACTATTTACATCACCCTATGGCATACACAAACTGACCTGATTCCTGAATTCCTTATTGTCTACACCCTCTGAAATATAATGGATAACAGGCCTATTAAAAGCACAATTGTAAGGTAAACTTTCCCTATGGCAAAAGGAAAGGATAGATTGGCCACAAACTTGAGCTCATACAACTTGTCTCCTCATTGTATCCACATTACATCTTACAATCTACTGTGAAGCTATTGCTTTGAATTCTTTAACCCACAATAGACAGAAGCCAAATGAAAATTATGGTCCATAAGATGCTGGAAATTATCAAAAAGATATATGCACCCTTGCATAAAAAAAACACAGGTCAAACTAAATTCATGCAGTCTTGAGGTCCTATCTGGTGAGCAAATGTGCTATATAGGTTACGACTAATAATACAAAGGGATAGGTCTACAAGTTAAAACTAATAATACAACTGGATAGGTCATGTTATGCAATAAGAAAAGAGATGACAAAGACGTGACAAGACCAGCAAGGATGCAGCATTGAAATATATAGAAAAATAAAGGTACTGATGTGTATTATTAATTAAGAAATTATATTTTAGGAAAGTGTATTATTTGTATTCCTAGACTTAGGAGATTGATTGGAGGTTAATTGAGATTTGATTTGATTAGGTGAGATTCCTTATTTTGAGGAATCAGTTGGGATTGTTTCCTATTTTGTTGCTAGGAAATTTTGTATATAATCTTATTTATAGCTTTTGAATCAATATAAGAAAATATTTTCCTAATTCTTTTCTTTTCTTTGTCTTTTCACATGGTATCAAAGCTCTAGGCTCGAATTTTTCTAGAAAATCAATTTGGGTTGATGCTCAACCTTAATCGTTGATCAACTCTGAAGTTTTTAGTTGCTTGTCTTCATCGCACCAACTTTTTCTCCGAACTAGCACCGCATCTTCCAACCCCAAGCACCGCAGCGCTGAAACACTGCCTATGTTCGTATTTCGAACCAGTGCCACAACAAAAGCCTCTATGTTCGTCAGCGCTACAGCACCAACTGTCTGTCCAATAGGGAAAAAAATTCCTTATTTTCCACTAGCAGTCATTGTAGCAATCCATTTTTTCAATTATGCGTCGCTAGCCTTCATTGTCGATTGCTTGATTGATGCATAAAGTCAAAAGTTCCAAACCGTGAAAACAAAGACAGTCTATGAGAAACCTCCACCGTCCAGTAAAGAGTGGGGATACAAAAGAGGGCAACACAAAGGTAATGGGCAGACACGTGTCTACAGTGCAACCAAAAAAAAACAAAGTCATTGGAGCAACAAGGGTTTAATCAGAGTGAGATTGAGAAGCTACCAAAATCTGCGAGAAACCCTCAAGTACTTCTTCATTGGCACATTCGGGTAAGTTTCCTATATTCATTGGATTCAATATCTTGGATAGAACCTTTGCTAACTTTTGGGTCATAGACTCAGGAGCAACTGATCATATGACTCATTCATCACAAAAATTTATCACTTATACTCTCTGTCCAAACAATAAGAAAATAGCTACAGCAGATGGCTCATTTTGCAAGTTTAGGAGACATTCATATTAGTCCCTCATTCATAATCAGAGTTGTGCTTCATGTTCTAAAATTGTCCACCAATCTCATTTTTGTTCAAAAACTCACTCATGACTTGTATTGCGATGTGATTTTTTACCTTATTTACTGTATATTTCAAGACCAAATTTTGGGATGATTGGATGTACTATGGAACGGAACGGGCTATACTATCTTGAGATATCGGGCAATTCGAGTATCGTCAAGGACAAACAATCCTCGTTATTCCTTCCTGAACATCGCTTATCCAATAAAAAAAAGTATGACTTCATCATCGTAAACTAGGACATCCACCATTCAGAAATCCTAAAATTTTATTTCCTTCCTTGTTTAGGAGTTTAAAAATTCAAAATTTTCATTGCGATGTGTGTGAGTTCGCAAAACAGTTCGCAAAACACAAGTGTCACTTTTCCAATTAGCAATAAAAGAAGTTTTGTTCCATTTCATCTAATTCATAGTGATATTTAGGGTTCCTCTATTGTGTACAATATTTCTAGAGCATGTTGGTTTGTGTCATTCACTAATGATTGTACTAGAGTTTCTTGGATTTTTCTGGTTAAACACAAATCTGATGTGAGTACGGTCCTCCCATACATGGTACAAAATCAATTTGGTGTTGAAATCAAAAGGTTCAAATCAAACAATCTCGGAGACTACTTCAATCAAGTCTTAACCTCGTACTTCAACAAGAATGAATAATTCATGAGTCATCATTTGTAAATACCCTACAATAGAATGGAGTGGCGGAAAAAAAAAATAGTTATGTACTTGATCCAACCCGGACATTCTTATTCCAAAATCATGTTCCAAAATCTTATTAGATGAAGCACTTCTAACAACCACACACCTTATAAATAGGTTTTGCCTTTTAAAGTCTTAAGTTTCGAAAACTCTATGGATGTACTCTCAAAAATTTACCCAAATATCAGTAACTACAAAATACCTTGATTCGAAATTTTTTGGGTGTGTCCTTTGTCCATATTCACAGTCAAAAAAGGAGAAAATTAGATCCAAGAGCAATAAAATGTGTCTTTTGTGGGATATTCTTCAACCAAAAAGAGATATAAGTGCTATCATCCACTATCAAAAAAATTCTATCTCAGCTGATGTCACTTTCAACGAAAACGATTCATATTTCACTCATCCTTATCTCCAGGAAGAGAACTCAATCATAAAAGATAAGGATCGAAATTTCACTCTCATTGATCTTTCATTTCCTCCCTCATCCAAACCTTTGTCATCCACCGCTCCACCTTTAGTTGTTACCCTTGATGATGAGATGAATATGTGTACTCAAGAAAGAAAGCAGTAGTTCCTGAATTGGCACAAGTCCAGGAATCCAACCTGAATCCTAAAAATTAGGTAACAGTTTATGAATCTTCTCCGCAAATTGAGTCTCACAATGATTCTAGTGATAATCCTGGTGAGGACTTTCCTATTACCATCAAAAAAGGAACCAAGGGATGCACTAAATATTCTATATACCTATTGTCGTGTGTTATGTCATTTGAAAAGTTTTCACCCTCTCATAAAGTTTTTCTTATTAGCCTAAACAGTGTGTCCATACCTATCACTCCATCCAAGGCTTTATCTAATGAAAACTGAAAACAAACTATGAATGTACAGATGGAAACTTTAGAAAAGAATAAGACTTGAGAGTACGTGAATTTTCCTGCAGGAAAACAACCTGTGAGAAGCAAGTGGATTTACATTGTGAAATACAACTGGAAAGGTACAAGGCGAGGTTGGTGGCTAAAAAATATACCCAGACATCTGGAGTAGATTATTATGAGACATTTGCTATAGTTGCCAAAATGAATATTGTCAGAGTGTTGTTATCCTTAACAGCCAACTATAGCTGGGACTTGCAGCAGTTCGATGTAAAGAATGATTTTTTGCATGGAGATCTTAAAGAAGAGATTTAAATAGAGATCTCACCTGGAATTAGAAGCATCTGAGATCAGGTATGCAAACTTAAGAAATCCTTGTATGGGCTTAAGCAGTCTCCAAGGGCATAGTTTGAAAATTTTGCAAGAGCGATGATAGATATGGAGTACAGACAAAGTCAGGAAGACCACAAGTTGTTTATCAAGCATTCAAGTTTAGGGGGGAGTCACGGGAATGTTGGAAATGAGACAATTGTTGAAGCAATACTTGGCCAAGGAGTTTGAGATTAAAGAGTTAGGGAGATTAAAATACTTCCTCGGTATTGAAGTTGTACACTCTAGGAAAGGAATTTTTATCTCTCAATCACGGATCTTCTCAAGTAAACAAGAAAGTTAACATGTAAACCAGCAAGCACTCCAATAGATCCTAATCACAAGCTAGGAAAGGCCGAGGGCAACGCTACTGTGAATAAATAGATGTATCAATACCTAGTAAGGAGACTTATTTACCTCTCCCACACGAGACTAGATATAGCTTATCTTGTGAGCATGATTAGTCAATTCATAGACAACCCAAAAGAAGTTCATTTGCAAGCTGCCAACCGAGTGCTACATTACCTTAAGAGGACTAATGCTTGAGGCATACACTGACGCTGACTATGTTGGATATGTGGTTGATAGGAGATCGACTTCTAGGTAGTGTTTTTCTTCGTAGGAATCTGGTGACATGGAGAAGTAAGAAACAAAATGTGATGACTAGATCCAATGCTGAAACAGAATTTAGAGCAATAACTCTAGGAGTTTCTGAATTGTTATAACTGAAGATTATCTTGGAAGATTTGAAGATTAAATGGGATAGTCCAATGAGACTCTACTACGATAACAAATCCGCAACCAGCATTGCTCATAATCTTGTTCAGCATGATCAAACGAAGCACATATAAGTGGATAGGTATTTCATCAAGAAGAAGTTAGATAACGATTGGATTTGCACACCTTATGTGTCATCTGAATGCCAACTTGCAAACATGCTAACTATTGGATTAAATAATACAGCATTTGAGAGAAGTGCATCCAAGCTGGGAATGGAAAACATCTATTCTTAACAACTTGAGGGGGAGTATAGAAAAATAAGAGTGTTTTTGTGTATTATTAATTAGGTAAGTGTATTATTGGTATTCTTAGAATTAGGAGATTGATTGAAGGTTAATTGGAATTTGATTTGATTAGGTAGGATTTCTTATTCTGAGGAATCAATTGAGATTGTTTTCTATTTTGTAGTTAGAAAATTTTGTATATAATCTTGTGCATTCCTAGAATTTGGAGATTGATGGGGGATTAATTGGGATTTGATTTGATTAAGTAAGATTCTTTATTCTGAGGAATCAGTTGGGATTGTTTCCTATTTTGTAGCTAGGAATTTTTGTATATAATCTTATATATAGCCTTTGAATCAATATATGAAAATATTTATCCAATTCTTTTATTTTCTTTGTTTTTCGGAAAAATAGCTAGTGTTATGGACTTCAATTCAAAGCTTGCGAAGCTACCTTCTCTGGATTCCCATGGAGATTTTGATCACCTCTCCCATCCTTGCAATTAGCAGAATGTTCGCTGCTTTCCATATCAAGGACAGAAGTCTTCTGATCTTTCTTTGAGTCCAACATAGGGAGATCACCATTCACAACGCGACTTCCAGTGTTGGATGAATTGGTAATTTCAGTCAGAGAATTACCACTTCCATTACTAGAAACACTTGAGTCAGCTCCAATTCCACTTTCCCTCTGATCTAGAATGGTTTCTTTTTTATACGCCCCATTCATTTGAGTCGCATTAACTGCTGCCTCTTCAGCTTTCCTCTTCTCTTCCTCTCTCTGCCGTCTTCTCCTTTCTTCTTGCTCCTTTAGCTGCTTAAATCTGGATACACCAAAAACTTGAGTCCCAAAACAACAGTTGCTGTAGCAACACTCTCTAGTCATACATACATACATTAAATCACTGATAGAACACAAAGTACATAAAAAGACGTCAACAAGGGTTAACCTTTCACCAGGACGGGGCCCCTGTGGAGCCAGCAATTCCGCTCGAGGTTCTTTTTTGCTGGTGCTGGCTTCAAAAATGGGTGTCTGAACTTTGGAGGGCTCCTCTTTAATGATAGTATCACTAAGTTTACTTGCTGGAATTTTGAGACCCCCCGATCTTTGAAGCCACACCTGTTGTGCAGTGCTCAGTATGTTATTTGTGAACCTGCAAAAAATATACTTCAAATTCCTATGCATCCGGGGCAGTTAACGTTACTAATGGTCAAAGAAGAAAAAAGATATATTTTTTCCCCGAAATTTTTCCTCGTCATGACAATAAAAGTTCTAAACAACATGCCATAGTTTAATTAGCAAGGGAACATAGTTTCTCACCAATAAAGGCTCAGACCAGAAGGAACTGAAAGAGCAAAATAACCGATCAGTAAGGGCAGAAATTTTGTTAAGGCTTGAGAACTTTTCAAGCTTGGATCATTAGCCTGAAAGCATGTGACAAATTAAAGAATAAAGTGGAATGAAAAGGGAAAAAAAAATCATCAATTCTTGCACCATAATCATGGAAGCCGCAAAATTTGAGAGATGCTAGATTAAAAAGAAGTGATAAATACAATTTGTGAACAACATGCCGATACTACATGCTCCAAACACAACTGTCAGAAATGAAAACAGCAGATAATTCAAAGAGAAAACAGCAAATAATGATTACACATGAATGCTGAAAAGGCTCAAAGCAGACAAGGAACAGGACAACGCAGCATAAATCAAAATGAGAAAATTACTTATATATCCCTTCTACTTCAGTTCCAATTCCAGTCCTTCTAGTTTTAATTTGAACACTAAGCCTCCCAAACTTTGACATTGGGTTCAATGTGACCCATCCGTTTGGTTCCGTCAATTTTTGTAACGAAAATTCCCCATGTGCGATGCACTTGACCTCATTAGAAGGGCATTTGAGGTATTGTACTCACTCCTCCTCCTTCAACCTCTTCAAACCCAAATTCCTCAATCACTCTCTCTCTCTCTCTCTCACACACAAACAAATCTGTCAAAAACCCAAATCACATAAATCTTGTTCAAATCTTTCCCCACATAGAGTTACAATGCCCTGATTGAAGCTCAGGGAAAGATCAAGCACTTCAAGATGGTTTGGAATTTGGTGAGAGAGACGAAACACAAGGGTCTTTTCACGAAAGACTTTTGCACTGATTTCGCGGAGATATGTGAGGGTTAGGAAGGTTAAAGAAGCCATTGAGGCGTTTGAGAGGATGGAGAAATTCGGGTTGAAGCTAGAGTTGCCAGATTTTAACAGACTGATTTATACCCTGAGTAAGTCAAGAAATGTTGAAAGAGCACACCAGGTGTTTGATAAATGGAAAAACAGGAAGTTTAAGCCCAATATCATGGCATATACAATGTTGCTCAAGGGGTGGGGGTGGAATAGAATTTGCTTAGATTGGATGAGGTTTATAGGGAGATGAGGGAGGATGGGTTTGAACCGGACGTGGTGACTCATGGAAACTGTGGGGTCAGTCTGAATTTGAGGACATTTAACATAATCCTTCGTCACTTGATAAAGAATCGGAGGACTAAAGCTTACTCAGTTTTCCAAAAAATGAGCGATGATTGTGAGCCGAGTGTGAGTACTTATGAAATCCTTGTTATGATGTTTTGTGACGAGGAGAGTTTGGATATGGCTGTCAGGGTTTGGGATCGCACGAAAGAGAAGGGAGTTCTTCTGGGTATGCACATGTATTCGACATTGATTAACAGTATGTGCCACGAGAATAAGCTGGATAACCGAATACTCAGAACTGGTAGGAAAAACGGAAAAGAAAATAACAGTTTGTTCCAAATATAAAAAAAAGGTTCAGTTTCCATACCTAAATCATGAAATCCAAATTGACTGAAACGATAAAAATTCAGTCTTTAAATATATGATAAATTGAGTGTTCCTAATTGTTTTTGAACATTATTTGGTTTGGATTAGTGAAATCAGGTGGAGATTGAAGATCACCGCTACCTAGCAAAATCAGTGAGTTGTTGGAAAATCACCGCTACCTAGCAAAATCAGAGGGTGCGAGCTCCATTCCAGCTTTCAAGATTTACAAGAATGGATCTAAAATAAAAGACATTTAGGCAACAACCGGGAGTTGTTGGAAAACTCAGTGAAATAGTACAACAGCCAAATCCCAAAAACAAAAAGCAAAAAAACAATACCAGTTCCAAGTATTTGATGGGTGAAAGAAAGGAAAAATGTTAATGAAAAACGGAAAAGAAAAGGAAGATCTTATGCCTTCAAATCTCTAGCTGATGTTTAGGCCACATTGCGCATCTTGCTAAAGGAACAAAAAAATGTTTGGGACTGAATTGTTGATGCTAAAAGGTTGTTGTGTAGAGGAATCATTGTGTCATTTGGATGCTCTGACTAGAAAACTAAAATTTGTATCTCTCCTTGTTTGTTTAGCTCGCTTTAGATATTGCTTACTCGGTAACTTACAGTGAAGAGAAGAAATTCTCTGTGGTACTCCTGCCAGAATTCAAATCACAATCTGATGTTCTTCAAGGTGCATACATGAGTAGGGGCATGTGAGAGAGAGAGAGAGAATGGGAAATTTGGGTTTCAAGAGGTTGAAGGAGTGATTAAAATACCACAAATACCCTTCTAATGAAGTCATGTGCATTGCACATGGGGATTTTCCATTACAAAAATATACAGAATCAAATGATGCGTCACATTGAACCCAATGTCAAAGTTTGGGGGGCTTAGTGTTCAAATTAAAACAAGGACTAAAATGGAATTTGACCTAAGTCAAAGGGATATATAGGTAATTTTCTTAATCAAAATTTATAAACTATAAAGGCCTACGATTTCTAGCCCATTGTTTTTTCTTAGGAACTTTATTATATCCGTTAAAAATGCAAACATTTAATTGTAAACATATAGTGGTGTATAAGATCTTTGTGCTTAGTGGGTTCACCTTATATACAGGTTGCATTCCCTTAATGCCTCTTTCATACTTCATATAGATAATTCATTACCTTTGATCAATCAAAATATAGATGCAAACACTGAGCACACACTAACATATTATGCATTCCTCAAATTAGCTTCAAGAAGAACACTAAACAAAGGTGAGGTCCAGAGAACAAGGAATGAGCAAATTTGTTTCCTCCTGTAAAGACAAGTTGTTTGCTCCTCCACCATCTTCTTTGTTGAATTTGGCTACAAAGATACCTGAATTCTTAAATTTAACCAAGTGGGACAAATAAAATAACCTGTGATGACTGCATGATTTGGACACTGATGTACTGTGACAGAACCAGCAGCACAGGCAAGACAAGATATGCCAAGGTATCAGACCATCCAAGCGGAGGATGACCATCCTGCCAAGAAATTTGAGCTTCCAAGGATAAGATTTTAACCAAAGCAACTTAGATGAACAAAAACTAAAACTTATCCATACAGAAAGCAGCAGAGACTCTAACCCATGTTAATACTAAATAATGATCACAAGTAAGAGAGGAAGATTCAACAAGGATTTATTTTTCATTTACATGGAAATTGGGCATAAACCTTTCCCACCATGTTGTGTTGAATTTGTTGCTAGACAAGATTAGATTAACACGTAAAACTGAATCGAAAATTTTACTCCAAATGCACTCGCATGGGATATTAACAGCATAATTTCAGTGAAAGTCAAAAAACACAAAAGTGGAATAGAAAAATTATTAGTTGCTCTTGGGGCACCGCATATGCAGCCCCAACACCCTCCACGTCCACACATTTGTGTGAGGCCCACGATCAAGTTCCTGGCCCACTGCGAATGTGTGGTTGCGGAGGCTGTTGGGGCATCTTATGGAACAAGATGTCTACATCGTTGTTAGAAATGCATCTTTACAGATGAAGGAAGCTCATGATATAGAATGGTTGCACCACTTACCACAAAAGGAAAAAGCCAAGAGATAGCACTGCCACTTTGTCGGGCAGCAATTGTAGTCGGACCAGCCAAGGAGGGTATCCAGAAGAAGCCTTCAGTCAGGAGTCCCTAGAATCACCATTCAATTAGACAAAGAGATCCTCTGGTAAAAAATTAACAGCAAAAGCAGCAGAAGTCATTACTCGAACACCCTATTGCCATGTTACCTCGTCTGCCACGTTTGAAAGGGCTCTGTAAAGTCCAATCCATACGGGTATGGTGGCTAGAGTTGGCAGGCACCCTGATTCAGAAAAGAGAAACTTTAAGTTTACAATCAAATCACACCACGATAATAACTCAAGAAAAAAATAGCAATATCTACCTGCCAATGGATTAACGCCGGCTAGCTTATACAACCGAGCAGTTTCTAGCTGAATCCTCTCCTGCAATAAAATACACAAATGAAGATCACCACTTGCTAATGTGACAGATCATCGGCCACCACATTTTCAATACCCACTGGCTGTTAATGGGAAAAATTAGAAAAAATTCGTATTCTAGATTTGACTCCTTTAAGTAACCTAACCACTGTGAAGTAGGCACCAGCATATATGCTACAAAGATGATGTTCAACAAAGACAAAAGGACGGGACGAAAGGTAACCTGGTCTCCAGCATACCGTTGCTGCAGAGCCTTTATTTGAGGTTGTAATGATCGCATTGCCGCCGCAGATTCCATCTGAAGTTGATAAATTTAGACATTAGTACATATGTCTAAAACTCGAAGAAGATCTCCATTGGAAAATTTAGATAAGTTTCCCAACTAAAGGCAACAGTTTCGACTTATCAGCTTATGGGAAAGAACAGAATCATATAAGAAACATTCTTTTGAATTTGGTAAAAGCATAAAACAAACCTGTTTCTTTGTTAAGGGAAAGGTGGCAGCCTTAACAAGTACAGTTAGGAGAATGATTGCAAAACCGTAAGCATAAGGAACATGTACAGCAGATAACCCATCCTTCAAAACCTGTAATCCAGAGAAACAATTACTGGTGCAAACCCACAAAACTACGACAGGTACGAAATAGTAATGGCAGTCATGAACCTGTTACCACTTTGAAGGCAAGATCGGTTTGCATCTGCTTCAAAGCTCAAAAACTGCTAATACTCAAAGCACCTAAAAGAAGTTCGATTACAAATCACTAGCCCAGTAGCGATGGAAGGGTAATTTTCGGATTGAAGATGGTACTCTCCAAGCTTATCAAGCATGAGAATCTGACCCTCTAGTTTTTTTGCAATTGGTTCTTACATCCCTCAAGACTGAGGCATGAAATTATGGAATATATAATTAATCCTACTCCAAGTGTAGTTCGTTAATGGACTTTGAAAGAATATAACCAAGTCTTTGTTTCACTAGATGATGGCGGAATGGAATGGTCATTTCCTTGTAATACTGGTCATTCTGACATTTGGTTTGCTAAGCATTGACAGAATGTACATTACGAATGGACTGATCATTCACCAATTGAATGGCCGTGCAGTTGGAGACCATGTAATGATTGTTTCGTTTCATTCCAAAATCTTTCCAGCAAACCAAACACTACCTAACTGTTTTTTTTCTAATTTGATTGCTCAATAGATGTTTTCAGATATGCTTCAGAAACTAACTTCTACATGTGTCTGCAATGCTCTTTCATTTCATTTCCATCTTGGTTAAAACCCTTAATAGGATAGTCGTTGATCTAATATCACATACACAACATCAAACCCATCAACAATCCAATTACTGAGAAGTAATAATTACCAAAGTTGGATTCTTAAGAACACTTTCAATATGATGAACTTTCAATCCTGTACTATAGGACTGTAATGGTATGTTTGTGCTTAAATAATGTAACCTTTCAAGCTTGAAACCTATCCCTTGTACTTTTTTTTCTATTGCTTCTTTACATCCTCAGGTTACAGGCATGGTTCAAAGAGATGTCACTTAGTCAACTATACAGATACTAGAGTTAATGGACTTTCACATACTAGCTCCTTACTCTACAGTTAGCAGTACACAACTCTATGGGTAGCAATTCATTTGGGGAAGCCAGAGCATCCAATTCTGTGCTTATTTTTATTTCGATTGCTTAACAAGACTTTGAAGATTTGCTTCTCGGACGAAATTCTCCGTCTTTCCACATTGCTGGCCTTTCATTAACATCTTGGTCTCATATCCCATACATGATTATGGCTCCTGCTTAGACACACAAACTCCAAACCTCCAATACTTTACAGTACGTACTACTAGCTGGGAAATGATCCAAAGGCTTTAACAGAGCCAGAAATCTTGGTCATGGAAATGACATTTCAGAATTGAGTCCCTCTTGAATAAGTAAGGCCCCGTGGTTCCCAAAATGTTGTATTATGCCCTCAAATTCAATCTCAAGCCACACGTTGCAGTTCTCTTTTCCATGCCATGTATTCCCCTCGCGCACTGCTCTTGTTGGTGTCAAAAGTACTCTCGTTGCACAAATACCAGAAAAGAGCCGATAAAGTTCTCTTGTTGCTCAATTCGACAAAGTGCATATCAGTTTGAATGGGACTCGGGAGCGAGTCGAGAAATATTTATTTTAGAAATAGATAGGTCTACTTGAAGAAGCTCCTTCACCAGTTTGATCAAGTAAATAAAATAGAGACAAATAAGCACAAGAGCCTGTAGCAATGGGAAAAACCATATTCGTAAAGCTAAAGAAATACACAATCTTCCATAAGTAGTGGATTTGATTCACAAAAGCCCTTTGACAACATTTCGTAGTTATGAAAATGATTGACAGAACCCTCTAGTTTCTCTGTTAAAGATGTCCTTTGATTATACACAAGCAACTTGTCATTTATCCATTCGTCCTCATTCAATTGAGAAATGGGTTCTTTACAAATTACATAGTAGAAACGTTTTCCTTTTTATTTGAATGAAATACTTACAACGATTTTAGAACTTGTGCAAAATGCTTGAGGCAATATTATTACTTTAGTGGCGTCAAACTTGTAATTAAGCTTCATACCTATGATAATAACACAGATTCTGCCTAATTGAGTGGGGTCCCAATTGACCTTCTAAGCAATCCTACCAAAGTTGGATTCTTTGACGTACCTTGAGAACACTTTCCATGGAATTACTAATCCCAGATAACCAATCACCACTCTGTTTTGTGCTCGTAACAGTATCCGAATTTGACGAAACCGCGGCATCGGCAATCGTGTAGAGAAACCCTTCGGCTCTTCCAAACAGGTCCCTAATCAGGCCCTCCGCTTCATCCGGTTCGGGTAATGGAACGTGCCTGAATCCGAACCTGGCAACGCCCAGCGTGCTCCGTGGGAATGGTCTCTGGTTTGAGAAACCCAGGTAGTGGGTTCGGTGAAGGAGGGGGTTCGTGGGTCTGGTTCCGTTAGGGAAAGGAGAGGGGACTAAATTTGGTGCAGTTGACAGAAAACTGGCCATATTGAGTGGTGTTTATTTAGGGTTCTTGGTATGTAAACCCTAGAACGCAGGTGCTGTTTCAGAGGTTTCGGTGGTGAACAATTGTACAGTATACGTGTTCAATCTGTCATATATTATCCATGTATACTTACTGGGAGTATGATATTTGAGAGATATAGAGAGAGTGGGGAGAGAGAGAGAGAGAGAGAGAGAGAGCGCCAGGGAGGTGGGTTTGCCACTTCTTTTTTTGTTTTGATCAAGTGAGTCTGCCACCATCTTGGTGATATTTTTGAAGTAAACCCAAAAAATGTATTGGTGCCATAGGTCAAGTAACTTATGGTGGGATTTACATTAATTCGGTAAAACAGATAATTTTAGGTTACATAAAATAAAATTTACGATTTTTTTCACGATTTTAGCTGTTCATATATAAAATTCATTAAATCAATCATCTACAAATAAAATAAATGATCCCTTGAATTGTATTATTATTTGGAATAGATGAACAAATATTATTATTCAAACAGATTGTGGTTTTCAATCAATTTTATTTTTTCTTAGATTATTTATGTCTTAAATTGTATAAAATAAACGATTTGAATTATCAAATATAATAATGATAGATCTCAAATTATATCATATAGAAGATCACACAAAGAATTATAAGACGTCTTGATTTTCGATCTTGAATTAGTTTTGAATACGTCATATTGGAGCTAAGCTCACGTCTTTACCCTATCCTTGAAGTCCCTCCAAACCTCCATGTTTTTGCCTTATTGTGGCCCAAGTAATTATTCAAATCGTTTACTTTGACGCCGAGGATGACATTATTAAAAAATTTAGTTTGTTCAAACATCCGACTCGCGATTTCAAAATGTTATTTAATTTTTTTGTATATTTATAAATGTATGATTAATTTAATTTTTTTCACAATTGTTGTCCTCGACAAAACGTATGAAATGAACAATTTGAATTAATGTGAGCATACAGTGCGTGCAAAACTATAACTATTGAGACTTTGAAGATAAGAATATCAAGGCAAGCTCAATCCCTTATGGCCAGTTTCGTTGGGACTTTAGCAAGTGCCTTAACTAAGACTTAGTTAAGACACTTACTTTACATATCCAGTATTGTGTAGCAAAAAAGAGACATATTAGTTAACACTCGCCAGTAAATAAGACCCCTCCAAGGGTCTTAGTTGGAGGGTTCTTATTTAAAGGCACCCCATCAAGTTTTGTTAAATAATAACCATTGTCAAATAAAAAAAAAATGCCCCCAAATTCACGTTACAGGAGGAGAGAGAGTCATCTTCTTGTCTCTAGATTACGTGAATGCGAGAGCGAGAGAGAGAGAGAGAGAGGTGAAAATGATAATTCAAGAGTTCTCAGATTCTCTGGTTCTCAGGCATTCTCCTCTCTTGTTCTCTAATAAAGAGCTTTCCGACTTAGGTCATTTGTTCTCTAATCACATCCGTTGGTCTTCGATCGACATCAATGGTTCTTTGACCACCTTTGAGGTATGCGATAGGGTTTTATTTGGTCGGGCTTCATTTTCCCTTTGGTTTATGATTCCCAGCTAGTTTTCCATTTT
>JABCMJ010007939.1:0-14622 GCA_014822125.1 Arbutus unedo
CTAGTGCTGCGATTCGCAAGAAACTCAACTTACCATCGGCCTCACTCTTGGAATGTCTATGAAGGGGATACATAGAAAATTATTTGTTATTCAAAGACCTTGATAGACGAGAAGAAACCACTTTTTCGATCAGGTAGAAGAAATAGAGATCCTTTGAAAAGTAGCCCCTTAAGATGAAGGGCAAGTCTTGTCATGACAGAACTTCGAAGCCATAGATATCACATGAGAGGAATGTCCCTACGAGTTCAATGCAACTAGTTCCAAGGAGGGAATGTCCACTTCCGAAGAGCGTTGACGCGAGCAAAGACAAACAGAGAAGCCCACTAGAGTTTACTCTTGCGAAGGGAGTACCAAATTGGTTTTTGAAGCAGATCAAATCAAAACTATTCCAAGGATACATAGAATTATCCAAAGTGGGGACTAAAACATATAAGTCCGTTAATTGGTCCCAAATCAATGGGTATTGCTTCGAAATCTAAAAAAAAATAAACATATTGCAGATGGTCTCTTTATTGTCTCAAACACAAAAGATAAAACTTCAAATGAGGCACACTCTATTCCAGCAAGAGGAAGCAATGCCAGAAGATCCCATATGGATGACATCAAAGTCAAATCAAGGGTTCTCAAGGCCTTCTAAGGAGGGTCTCGTTGAAGAAGTTCGAAGGGAGCTCCAACAGAAGGAAAGGGAGACTTTAAAGACTATTGAATCATCTTTGCTCCATGATGAAAAATTAGGGGATGTTACTCTTGCATCACCAAATTCTTTGGCCAATTACCAATCAGGCCTACTTGAAACTATGATTGTAGAGTAGTAAGGACTAGATAGGGAATCTACGCCTATGAAGGCGTCTACCCAAGAAACATCTTCTCGACCGGAGATGAAAGAAGCTAAGGGAGATTCAGAACCAACAAATCAAACAAGCATTGTCTGATTTGTAACCTTACTTGAAGTTCCAATCAACATGGTGTATCTCTCTCCCCCTAAAAAGCAAGAAAATTGGTCTTCAAAAGATCATTGTTTGGTCGTGGATTCGACCTCGGAGGAAGGAGATAATCATGTGCTTGCGATATGTGATGTGACTAAGAAAGTGGCAATCTGGTGTGATCACAAGGATGAGGTTCTAATCATGGGAACTAGAGTTAGAGCATGGAATCAAGTATTGGCCATGCGCATCTTTTTCTTGCCAAATCTCTCAGCAATGGAGGAAATCGAGTAGTTTCATCGTCGTTTGAAGATAGTTTTGAAGAAGTCTTGAAACCTTTCTTGGGCGCCATGACATAATTGGAGTAAGAATTTGCAACGTAAAAGAAGACCTAGTTTCTAAAAAGTTATATCATTCACTTAAGTTAAATTTCTTAACTCAAGTGAATGAGGGGGGCATTATTTATACCACAAATGGATTTCTTCTTTACCTTGATGATGTGGCAGTATCAAGAAGTCCATGTGGTCTAGAAGTTTGTCCAAATACGTTATATAACCCTTGAAAAGAAAGATGTTCGAATGCCGGATTGATCAACAATGCACGTGTCGATCAAGATAAGAGCATAGGTAGTTTTTGCATATAGCAGTTATCCATTTGAATTTAGACACGGGATTGAAGGCAATTGAAGATCAAAAAGTATTTACTTCTTATGAATTTGCCTATATCTAGTTCAAATTTTAAGGAGGAAAAGACAAAGCAATTATCCTTCCTTATTATAAATAGGAGTAGTTAGATTTTAGAAAAGGATCGACACACTCATCACTTAAGTCATTTTCTTCTTTGCATTAGGAGTAGTTTTTAATTTACTCAGCTTTTTCCTCTATCGAAATCATTAGTAAGATTATTAAAATTAATTGTATTACTTCTCTTATTTGATTTCGAACATTGTTGTGCTTCTGATGAAATCCTAAAACACGATATTGAATCATACATCTACCTTCCAACAATTCACATTTCTAGCATTCATCACTTTTTGTTATTGTTGTTGTCAACGATTCCTCATCCTTTGTCGGTAGAGCAAAAAAATTAGTTAACAAGTAGTAAAACGTAATAAAATTTGGTTGCGATCTATTAAAGGGCAAGTAACGTCTTTGATATTACTTCAAACTCAATTCGTGAGATGGCTGGGATCAACTCATCATTCTCATTTTTCACCCCAGTGACGTCAAATTTCCTTGGAACGACGTGAATGAGACTAACCCATTTGCTGTCGCCATTGGATATATAATCCCAACGTCCAAGAGCTTCAACACTTGTTCTTGCACAACATCCCTCATAATTGAATTCAGATAGCGTTGGGGTTAATGAGAAGGCTTGACATCATCCTCTAAATATATTCTATATATTTGTTGTTATATAGTATACTACTCTGTTAGCATGGAGGAAAAAAACCAACAAGTGAAATGTGATGATGTTAAAATTTACACCTATTTGTATCTATTTAGTGATTAGTGTATCTTACTCGTTCTTTTTCTATTTGCTTTTAAGTGTGCTAATTTAAATATATGCTAAGAATATTTTCAATGACAAGTCAGTTCTATAGTAAAAACTATTAGTGGCTAGGGAATATACAAACTAGAAAATGATTGTCATTTCTCCAAGTCAAATTTGGCACAAAAAATGGCAAAACTATTTATTGTCAGATCAGTATTTCTATATTACTATTTTTTTAATTCAAAGCTCTGAAGTTATTCAAGTAATTCAACAACCGTTATGTTTTTTAAAATAAATAATAGTTTTAACACAGTTGGAGCAATAAGTTTTTATCCAATCTACGTATACTTCTACCTATCTATACTATATACAAAAATGCAGTGTTATGGGTGGGTGGGTGCTGTGCCTTAAACGGCACATTTTTGTGCCAATTTTTTTTTCTTTCCGTGTGTCTTGTACACACAACTTCTTAACAAAATTTTATTTTAAAATATTGAATTCGTGATTAATTTTAAAATATTCTTTTAAGTTAATGATGAATTTTTAAAATTTTTTCAAAAATAAAATTCAGAAAACACGACTGAGAGGAGTTCAAAAAAGTGGTATCTGTCATTCTTTTTAACGAGACAAGAGACAAAATAAAAATAAAATTACAAAAATATGCTTATTTTGCCACTTCCCTATTAAAAAAGTGACCGCAAAACCGCTCATTTAAACCTATTTTGATCGTGTACTCTAAATTTTATTTTCGAAATTTTTTTAAAAATTCACCATTTACTGAAAAGAATATTTCAAAATTAAACGCAAACTCAAAATTCTAAAATAAAAATTTGTTAATGAGTTATGTGCACAAAACAAACAAAATGATTTTTTTGGTGGGGGGGGGGACAAAACTGCCCACCCGTAATCCAAAAATGCTCACACACATTACATTTTCACATCACTTAAAACGGCGTCATTTTGTGTTGAGAAAAAAATTAAATTTGTTTCTTTCCTAAATTGCTCAAAACAGATTTGATTTTTTCTTAATACAAAACGTTATTTTGAGCGATGCGCAAATGTAAAGTGTGTGCGTCATTATTGTATACATATTAGTATGAGTATAGTACATAGAGCTATAACCGGTCCAATTTGATCCGATTTGAAAAAAAAACTCGGACCAAATTAAAAATTTCAATTTAGAATTTTTGAAAATCGAACCAAATTATTTTAATTTGCTTTGGTTTGATTTTTTCAATTTCAATCCGATTTGGTTCGATTTCCAATTTAATTATATCAAGCCAAATGTTTAAGAAAAAACGAATCTTTTATTAAAAAAATAATTATTTGAACTATTAAATAATTAAACCCAACATAAAAAAATAAATATTATAAAAAAATAAAATAATAGTTATTAAAAAATAAAAATTATCAAAAAATAAATAAATACAACTTACAAAACATATAAATTATAAAAAAATTAATATTTTTTATTTCGGTCCGATTTGATCCGGTTTTTAAAGATAAAAAACCAAAATCTTCTAAGAAAAATACCTAACTAAACCAGACCGATCGAGCTGAAAAAACAGATCAAATCACCATTTCGATTTGGTTCAATTTATCAGTTTAGACTTACCTCCAACACAGGACAACACTTTTTAAAAATAAAAAATAAAAAAACACAAAAATTGATATCAACACAAATATTTATACTATCTCTTAATTGTCCAACTTATAAAAAAAACCTTCAAATCCCTAATCACATTCAAACTTACTCTTAATCTCATTTTCTTTAATCAAAATTCGACAAGATATTTTTGTGCTCCGTACATAATACAAATACCGCACTTGTTAAATATGTGTGTGCACACATGTATGTGTTACGATACATCTAATTTACCCTAACACACTTAAACCACACCATTAAAGTACGTATCCATTTCATAAAAACTAACAGAACCACAACACAAACAAATAACCTTGTTTATAGATCAATACACATTTTCCGAAACCCCATTTAGAGATGTTCGTAGATGCTAAGCCCCTTGAAATAAGAGGCATTAGGGACCGACTTTGATGACCTTGTGATTTTCTAATTTAATAGTCCAATAACGAGATCACAAAATTTGAGCCGCTAAAACAGGATTGACACCCACAGGAGTACTAATTTAACTCACAAACCTGCTTAACTACTTCCTGTAAAATAATCTACACTTTCAAATCCAAACATCATCCACATTCCAAGTCCCTCGTAAACGACAAAATACATGTTCTGGTTCTTGATTTGTTAAGGATTTTGCAAAGGGTAAAGAAAATCGAAAGAGAGAGAGAGAGAGAGAGAGAGACCATGTGCTTGTCTTTCCTAGTTCCAGGCATTTCGCATCTGAAACCCTGAACCAACTGAAATCAGGCATTTCTTTGTCAGCTCAAAAAATGGTGCTGCAAGATTAGCGAAAGATGCCCCATTGTTCGAGATATCCACACTAAGAAACCATGGACCATAGAAAACTGTCACATCACTTCAATAAATCCATTGTCTCACATCCATAAGGAAAACAAAAAGGCTCATCACAACCTTGAGAACACATCCCTAAAACTGCCCGGAGAGGCGTGAAAAATCGCGCTCTTCACTGGTCAGGTAAATCACAAAAATGGTAAATAACTAATAATCGGCCAAGGGAAATACCATTATTCCAGATACCTTAACACAAGAAAAAAACATGAGCTCGCCGTAAATGTTTCATCATCCAATGCTCATCTCCCAGTACGGTTTGGTTTACGCACAGACACAAACTTGAGAAACCTCCTTGACTGCTAATGGAACTTCTATATCCACAAGTGTTCCCTCCGGTATTCTCGAACAATGACTGGAACACTAGTGGGCGGGACCTGAATGAACCACAAAAACAAGGAAATATATAAGGTTGATAGGGAAAAACATAACTGCCGTGTTTGACTCCAGGTACCAGTGGGTGGGGAAGTGTAAACCAGAATAGTAATCCAAGATAACTTCTCCCAAGGAACGAATTTTGGACCTAAAGAGTTGCTCCGGGAGAAAAGACAGCCAGCCCCCCTGAGAGCTGTGCACACTTGACATTACTATACCCTGGAACTGAACTTGAAAAAAGGAGATGGAAAGAAGTCTGCATGAAATATACAGAGAGCAGAACCCACTTAACACAGGAAAATAATCCAAACATCCCCCCTTCTCTTTCCTTCCCCAAATAAGTTGGAAAAAAAAAAACACAAACGAGGAAAAACAATTCTCCTCCCTCCATATATGTGAGCGCCACATGTCAACTGGATATGGCAGGAGTAAAAGTAAGAGATATGAGTCCACCCATATACTTCTAACTGTTTATCATATTTAAAGAAGAAGAAGCTCATGTTTAATAGCAAAGAAGAATTTCTAGCCTCCCAAGTGCATGGCAGGTAGAAATACCCTTTATCCCCCTAAAACCCCTTCCTATATTCCCAAAAGTACATCTAGATATATTGAAAATAAAGAGCCAATATCCCTCATGACAATTTTGGATACGTATCCCAAGCTCCTAAAGATTTATGGTTTAGGGAAATCCGAGGACGAGAAACCTAGATCTGATACTCCTCGATTCCATATGAGAGGGACAAAATAATTTAGGTTATGACAGATCTTCATTTTTCATCCCCATATGTCCAAATGACAATGTTTAAGAGGCAGAAGCTACAGCTGCAAGGTTCTACACTACGTGTGACAAACCACACCATACGATTCAATGCTTTGTGCTTTCTTGTTGGTTGAATACGATAAAAGGAAACTAACCATGATCATAAATTAAGCAACAAGTCACTCTTAAAACCAGAGTCAGACTTACCATGCCATAATCAGTGATAATCATTGAGACATAATCTGAAGGAGTTGCATCATAACTGTCATGATGAAAAGACGAAATATGAGACTGGCTTATCAGTTGTTGCATACTCGTAGATTAGTCATACTACATTGCTTACATCAGATTAAGAAGCTGTAGACTTTCACTATTATCCCAATCATCCAAATAGTTTATTTCCTTTCTACCACGAACTTTTGAAATCGTATCGGGATTGCCTGCAACAAATAAGCCAGAATCATTAAAATGATGGCAAAACGCCCAATCGCAGTAACATGAGAAAAAAGATTAACATCAAGGATATGATAAAAGAATTCATACCAAGTTCATTACAGCAAATTGAATCGAGCTGCACCCTCTCATGAAATTTATAAGCTTCACAACATACCAAGACTGGAACATGGAAATCATGAGCAACCATAGCGACACATGCAGTTCCAACCCTTGAATAAACTGTTCCATTGGACAATATTGATGAAGCCCCCAAAAAGACTCGAGTGACTTCATGCATCATAAAAGATACAGCATTTATATGAGTATATGTGCAGCTAAGACCTTTTCCTATCAACCTACGAAGTAATAGTTGCCCTTCAAGCTTTGGACGTGAATCAACAATCACAACGCGGAACTGTTTACCAAGCTCATGGGCATGCAATAGTATCATTTCAACAGCTGAGGATGAGCCATATGTGAGAAGAACATCCCCATCTCTGATTTTCGTTACTGCATGCCCGGCGATCACTCTATCTGCCAGTATTATCTTCTCACTTATAAAGCGGTCAACATCTGACATAAGAGTTGCTTTTGCTTCCGATTCAGAAAGAGTCAAAGGTAACTTGGCAATTCTAGTCTTTAGAAACCTAATTGCATTCCCCATGCTGATTGAAAGGGGCCTACATTCAATAAGAAATGAAACATTACAGTTAAGTTTTGCAGTTAAGTCTCTAACAAGAGCCTTTCCAGGTGGTGTTGAGTAGTCTTTTATTGACTCTTGGAATGCTTGAAGCATAGCAATACAACGAGAATTGCCCCCAGATATGTCTCCAGCTAAATACCTTAAACCGACCTGATAAGAGTAAATAGTCATAGTCAGCATAAAGCATAAAGAAACAAATTTTTATTTGCAGTCCCCAATTCATTGCGAGACGGAATAAACTCATCAATGAGAGTTGGGAAGCCAAAACAATGCATAATTTGAGCAATAAATATATGTGATTTACGTATTCAGTGGTTTTGGATTTATAATAAAACTTCATTAGAGGGAGTATCCAATATTATTGCTCAGAAATACCTTGTAAACAGCAGGATGGACTGGATCGAGTTGAAAGAACTTTGATTCCAGATCGGGGAGCCTTGTCCCGTGTTCATATTGAGGTAAATGCCTAAACAGTTCAACTCTGTTCCTAGCTTCAGTTTGTTTTACAACTGCACGCTTTTTGGCTTTCTCCACTCGGCTCTTATCATCAAATTGCATGCGTGGTTGGGGAACATCTTTCTTCCTGTCTTTGTCTAGTGGACGGTCACCACCTTTTTTCTCAGGAGCTGCAACTGAGGAAACATCATTCTTTTGTGGACCTTTTGCAGCTTTAGCTGGTCTTATGTCTACCGCGGCCACTGCCCCAGAAGCAGTAACAGGTGCCTTACTTCCTTCACCTGGACAAACATATTTTTATGACTGATAACAACAGTTAATCCAAAAGTGCTTATGGAAACATGGTACATCTGAATTTAGGCAGGTCGTTTAGCACTTAAAGAAGGTAAGAGACCGTGTGCTTATCTGTCATTCCACTAAGAGCATATCTCGGGAATTAAAGGTTTCTGCCACTTCCTCATTCTGGGCCCAGCAGTAAGTCATGATAGACCATCCTTTGTTAAAGGTAATGACGAGCTAAAAGAGAATCAGAGTGAGAAGGAATGTAGTTCTAGTTTCTGCTACTTTCACTTTTGGGACCTAGTAGTAGGTCAGGCCTAAATTATCTAGTGCCTGAGTGACAAGGAGCTTAAAAGAAATCTCGATATTTAAATGAAGGCTCAAATTCTACATGTAAGCAGAAAAATACAAAAAAGGCATTAAAATTCCTCTTGTTTAATAGAACAAAGAAAACAAAGGCACCTTTTGCAGCAGCTTTTGCAGCTCGCTGAGCCTCTTGAAGAGCACGTCTCTCAGCCTTGGAGGGTTTTTCTTTCAGTGGCTTTGAAGTAGCAGAACCTTCAATTTTTATGTCAATTGATGGTCCTCCATCTTTTTCTGCAAATGAAGCTTTTGAATCTTTTTTGTCCAGGAAAGCTGCATTAAAAAAGAAATATTAAACCAAGACTATCAAAGGTTAACGAGGCTGCTCTCAGAAGAAAAGTTGAGCACAAGACTTTCAGCTAATTCAAGAATTGAGGAATGCTTGGCAGGAGCTAAAATCAGGATAATAAACATGAGATGAAGTACAAACTAATTTCAAAGCATATCACTGTCGATTAATATCTCTTCTTTCTCTCCCTCACTCTTGCCATAAATCATTCTTTTGTTCATACACAAAGATAGTCATTTACATTTCCAGAGAGCTGAACAATTGTAGTTGTAAGGACTGTATCAACGAAAATGCACTTATCATAACAAGACGCGAAGAGTCGTGGCTGCAAAACTAACTGATATCACTGGAAAACCTCTCGTTATGACAAATCCAAGCTTAAGAGCTTAACCTCATTTTTGTTGGGCTGGTTATTTATCAGAGCTCAGAAGCCATGCTGTTTATATTCTTAAATTAACTCTTAAATTCCCAAGTATGAGCTGCACACGAGTACAATGATTCATTTCCAGACCAAAATTAGGTTCTAGCAGTTCAGTTTAACATTATATGAGCTAGCTGATTCAGTATAATACATTTTCTTCAAAACCGGATCAGGGCTAGGCAAAGGATCCTCAAATAAATTCGACCAGCTTCATACACAAGGGGGATGTGGCATTTTCAAGACGAATTCAGATGACTCAATTAACCCCAAAAGTGCAGCTGTGCAACATTCTTTTAGGTTTTCACTGTCCCTTCTCTGCTTTGAGACGTGTCACATATTTCATAGCCTTAAATCATGCAAATGGAATGAATTCTAAACTGTACCTATCTTCAGATTGCTTCAACTCAAGCAATGCTTTTAATCCAACGATTTGGTGAGTTGGGGTTTACGCTGAGAGTCCTAATTTAGCACTGCCTCCCTATGCTTGTAGTGCTTTCAATAAAAGACAAAATACTGCCAATTTATAACTTTCTAGGTCATCATCCCCGTTACATTATTTATAAGCCAAGCTTCATAACATGAACTTTTTCCCCTCATGGTGTATTGAACCTCCTCATTCTACCACCATTTCTCTTTTAAAGATATAGGGGCCATTGTTTCAACATATTGAAACCACCACCACCATATGCTCATCTAGATGATAGCCTTGTCACCTGTAAACCTGCTTTTGTTTCTTAAAGAATGTGCAAAATACCTTCATTACCTTACGAGAAAATCTTGTAAGAAGTCCAATTACAGACAGTTTGAAAAGGCCTCACTATGAGCAACTTGCAATCTAACCAGGATTAGGTTCGAAAGTATGTTTACTACTTACCCTAGCTTCTTCTGTTATCCCGTCTTTCCCCAATTAATGCAACCAAATAAAACTTTGACCATAGAACTTTCAGTATCAATGGCTTCTCTACTCCACCCACCTAACGAGCCTGACGTGTTATCATTGTCTCAGATCCTAAGATTAGTTAACAACTAAATACGGTTATTAGATGTTAAAGGATTCCTTTATGTGAATTGAGATTTGATGTGATGATTGATCAGCTTCTAGTATTTTCCGTTTCTTCTTAAAGTTCCCCTACAACTTTTATGATTACACTTCCTTAAGCCCGCAATAAGCAACACAGTGCTTACATTTGGGAGTCTCCATACGTTCTATTACTGTTGCTTTATGCCTCACTTGTATCATTTCTAACAAACTCTTCAAATGAATCAAAGAACTTCAGCAGCCAATCGGATATCTTTACAAACTGATGATGATGTCGCATAGTTCTATTTTTCGGGTAACACAATCAAGAGATTCAAGACTCCACCTTTTAGATTCTTGCATTCCCAAAAATACCTGTTTAATTTGGAGGCGGAGAGCAAGAAGGGAAAAAAGCAGCATATTTAGTACGGACCATTTTCATTCTAGGTAAACCTAGTAGTAGAATTATATGTTAAATCCATGCTTCATTATCTACTTTCCATCTCCTTTCCAGCATTGACCATCTCCTACATAACAATTAAAAAGTCAATCTATTAATAATCTTCAGATATATACTACACGACATGCACCCAAACACCGTTACAATATGACACATCATTGCGGATACAACTCAGTCCAATCACATAAATCTATGAAATTGCAGGAGGGTCGGAGATTAGTTTCCCTTCGGAGATTATTTAGAAGTCAGGGACTGCAAACTCAGCTTCGAGACTGACCACACACTGTTTAAAGAAGAAAGGATTTAAAACGGATAACAGACGTTGTATGTGCTGCTTCAAGGAAGAGACTGGAACATTTGCTCCATCATTGTGAGATGGCTCAAGAACTTCGGGATTTGTCTGTGAACATATTTGTGGTCCTTTTGGTGTGCCTGCTTGCTGCTTCAGTTAGGCAGCTTTTAGAGGGCTAAGGTCATGGATGCAAGTGGAAGGGAAGAAGCTGCCTTGGTTTATAGCCCCTTTGGGCCTGTTTGTGTGATTAGACAAAGTTAAGGGACATATATAGTCCAACGGGTACGCAATTCCTACGGACTGATAGTGAAGGGATTAATAGTACTACAACCCCCGGTACTGCAAAACATTCCACTCGGCTTTCTAGTACCACTCCCATTGTACTTCCCACACTCTGTGGTTATATATCCGACAGATATTTAATCCATGATGAAAACTTTGAACCAAATGCCGGATATGTAATCTTTTTGGATAAAATACAATCCGATGCTCATATCCCATCATACAGACGAGCACTTTGTGTATCATAAGGTCCACACTTTTCAGGAGTCCGATTTAGCTATTTTATGACGAATAACTGCACTTTTCAGGAGTCCGATTTAGCTATCATAAGGTCCACACTTTTCTTATCGTATATTTTACTGCTGACCTCAATTTCACTAATGAGCTCTTTTGATGGACACTGTCTTTTCTACGGCATAAACGCTTACTCATCAAATATGCACACACACATATATAAACATAAATGTAAGGGTGAAGCAGTTGCTCACCAGAAACACCAGGAGGCATATTGACCACCGACACCGTGGTCAAACTACTCGCGGGAAAATTACTCTGCTTTCCCGCGGCACTATTGATTCCACCACTAGGAAGAGAGGAAGCGAATTTTCCACTATTGCCCCTGTGAAACCGGCCCGGCGAGGATGCATCCTCCGAAAAATTCCCACACGACGCCGTGGGGGAGGCGAATTCAGAGGGATTGTAGCTGCCGACGGGAATTGACTCGCAGGCGACGGAGGGTCGACGGAGGGGGGAGAGCGGAAACGTAGGGAATTGAACCGGACGGGGAAGGGGGATCATGACCGGCGAGAGGCAGTTGCCGTGAACCGGAGGAGAAGAAGAAGAAGACGGGCCAAGTGGGCTGCTGGGCTGGGTTCGGCCAGCTGGGGCGAAAAACCCCACCTGGCGCACTTTAGGGTCGATCACCGTGCGCGACACACGGCGGTGGTCCATTGGGAACGACCGAGGGGTTGGAAATTTTGCTAGGGTCGTGAGAGGGTGGTGTAGAGTGAGCTCTGGTAGCTCCGATCCATAGGGAAGAAGGGCGTGTTAGTTGGAGGGAAAACTATGGTCTCATCGTGGGAAATGATGGAGGAAATCTAGGGTTTGAGATCATTGGAAATGGAGGATTGTGCTTTCAGTGGCGGTTCTCGCCTCTGGGGAGGAGTGAGAGCATGAACAACTAAAAAGCACCACTGCTGCGCAGCCAAATTTGCCCTTTCGATTATTGAAACCTTTTTATCAGGAATAGTAGAATTTTTTTTTTGTTAAAATAATACAAATCTAAGTATTTTTCGATAAAGCTATTACAATTCCTAAAGATATTTTAAAAATACATCAAGTTGCATCTTTATAGTGTTGTTTTTTATGTCAACGTGGCAGTTTGCATTACAGTTTAACTACGGTGGACAAATAACACATTAAATTAATAAGACGAAATTATAAAAAATAAAAAATTTATTATAGTATGCACAATGTAAATGCTTGTATTGTTTATATGTAATTCAATCATTGCGTGTCAAACTTGATCAGTCACATGGCCAATTTTAACAATAATTGATCGTAGAAGAATAAAGAAAGAAGAGAGTTCTTACGGAAACAACTGTGGAATTATTAGAGATGAAGACAACTACAACTGGTATTCAGGCCGACGTTGGCGATAATATTTAGGGATTTGTCTCAGACCCACTCTTGTCTACCCTTATCCACCTTATGTCACTGCAAAGTTTGTCGGCTCATGACACGAGCGGTTGTCAGGGAGAGTAATCGCACTAACAAGGTGATGGTTTGGAAAATAATTGGTCGGATCCCGACAAGGAACGTTGGTCTGTGCAAAGACCATTGGTTGATTCCACTATTGGACTTGAGCTTTGCATTTTCCAAAAGAAGGGTAAACACGTTTTTGTTGAGCTCATGAAAGTCCAGTACAATGCAATACAAGATGTTTATTTTATGTTGGACTATAATTAGACTTTCTTTGAGCAGGATGTTGCTACCTTGCTTGAATGGCCAAAGCTATTTGTCAATTGCAACAAGCTTGAAGTCAAGTGAAGAGAGTTTTTGACGAATGTGTCAAAAACGCGGCCAATGCAGATAATTATGTGAAAAGATAATTATGTGTCAAAAACGCGGCCAATTATGTGAAGAGAGTTTTTGACGGAGGGCCTTTTTGCATGACTTGGGAACACCGGTTCTCCGATCCCCCACCACAAAGCATGGACCCTCGAAATAGAGCTGGTATGAAAGGACGGTCAAAGTGATCAGGGGAAAGAACAATGGTCAAAGTGATCTCGGGGCCGAAAAGTGACGGTAACCCCAAGTATTTAATACACGTCCCTTCATTTTTATAGCACAACCGTTGGATCCTCCACGTGCAAAGATCTCCAACCTTCTTGAAAAGCACACCCATACTTGGAGGTTACCCTCGCGTGCGCTAACATTACTGTACGTGGCCTTATCTCGACTATCACACTCTTCCAAGTCTAATGACCCCGATCTTCTCCATTACTCCACCCCCTTATGTGCGGGAAGCCTTATTTTAAAAGGCCTTTCTTCGAAAATCTTCTTGCCTCGTTTTCTCTTGCATTTTCTCACTGTGCATCCTCATCCCCCTTTTTGATCATTGCCCTTACTAGTCATCCTGGATCTCGTTTCTCTTCCAGTAATAATCACAAGCCAAATGGAGCTACGCAACTAGTTTTAAGTTCTTGCCTCCCACAACCGCTCTCTCACCCTTCTTTTCTCTTTAAGGTAGGCATTTATTCTAACACACCCCATTGTGGTAGTTAATCTTTATTTCTTGTGTGCTTGGCCTCAATATATTTTGCGAATCAGCAGAAAATATGTGTAGCTACAGTCCTTTTGATTGAATAATTTGGTTTAAAAAAAGATTAAATTCTTACTCAATCACTCATTTAAATCGAATAATTTGATGAAAAATGTATGAAGATGAAATTATTTAATTGATTCCTTCTCATCTATCACCAAATCTCAAATAAAATAATGAGATAAGTATGAAAGATATTCCCTTTTTATCGCACCCTTTTCCACCATCTAAATAAGTTATAGGGCCTATAAGCTTCACAGTACATTTTTTGTTAGATAAATATTCTTAAAGAGTGCTACGGTCTCAGAATTTTTTTTCCGAAAACACTCTCGAATTCAAAATCAAGAGTTAGGATTTATTGAAATTTGAAAGCTTACAAAGTCAAGTAAATTTAGTCTATTCATTTTATATTTTGAAAGTTTTTTCAAAAAAATTTTTGAGACCAAAAACTTTTTCAATATTCTTCCAAAGAAGTTGTAAAGTACACACAACTTTTGCAACTTTTTTTTTCCCTTTTCTCAAAAGAACCGCTAAACATACTATTGTCTGAATAAAAAAAGACCTAGAAAATATTCGAAAAGCCCCTACTTAGTTTTCACGAAAAAGTTGAAGTCCAACCCTCAAGTACCAGCACTTTGGTGTTCATTTTCAACAGCCTAATACTTTTTTTGAGCTAAACCAATCACTGGAAGTTTAAACAAGAACAATTATGCATAGACGAAAAACAGCAACACAAACTGCAACATTTTTTGAAAAT
>JABCMJ010007940.1:0-12282 GCA_014822125.1 Arbutus unedo
TCTCTCTCTCTTTCTAGCTTTGGGAAGGAACTGAGGAGGGCCAAGAGGAAATGTACAAGACGAAGCTGCAAGAGGTGTGCCAGAGGAAGAAGTTGGGGTTGCCAAAGTACTGTTGTATTAAAGACGGACCAGACCACCACCCACGTTTCAGAGCATCCGTCTCCGTCAATGGCGTCTCCTTTGATTCGCCCGTCATCTCTAAATCATCCAAAGACGCTCTCAATGAAGCTGCTATGCTCGCATTCCTCCACTTCGCTTCTGGTGCGTACCTGTGTCTTATGTATTTGTCTGTTTATTTCATTGGTTTTATTGTTTGATTGCTTGGGTTTTCTATACACCAATTGTATTTGGGGAATTTGATTCATGGTACAAAACTATATTGATTGTTTTTATGGATTATTTAACTTTACCAGTCCGATTGGATTGGAATTGTTCAGTTTTGGTTGAGATATCAGTTTAACCTATCTGCTTAAATGGAGTTTATGTGTGTGTGTGTCTATATATATATATAGATATATATGTACGCGTCTTTATACGTATTGTCGCCGATCAAAAGAACAAAAAACAAGAAAAGGGAATGAATGATGCTGTAGCTACAAAACAGTTAAGTACCGCAAAAGCCCATAATTCGGAGTTAGATCATTTCTAAAGAAAAATGAATCATTTCTTTGAATTTGTTTATTTGATTGTGAGCATCGCTGTTTCCGGGGGCGGATCTAAGATTTATGATCAGCGGGGTTAGGAATCAAGTATGAGCCGGCCAATACTAGCGAATAATGAATCTCGGGCAGTACCGTAGGTTTTTTTTTTTTTTGGATAATTACGCGAGATTGAAAAATGAGATTATGATACTAAGAAGGGAATCGGGGCATGTTTTTTTACACCTATTTAGTATGTTATTAATGGGGTTTTCAACCAAGCAAATTGGGTCAAAGTATTGGCTATGATAAAAGAAAGAGAAAGTGAGACCATCTTCTAAAAAGTTTACTTGGTTTTGCTTTTAGCTTGGAAATTGGAATTCTTAAAATGATTAAAAGCAATGTAAATAATATGCTCATGAATGGGTTTAGTGAAGAAAAGATTTTTAGAAAGGACAAAGTTAGTTGTCTGACCCTTTTTTTTGTCTTGCCCAAGGAGAGAGAGCAATTGTTTTGAGGAGGGGCAATTTACAATAAAACCCAAAAAAAATCTGCGGAACTTTTCAGCTCAGTAGAGTCAACTGACCCCACTTGCCCAAGCATATGGATCTGCCCTTGGCTGTTCCTGAACTAAAATTGATTAACTGCACACGGCTCCTGAAATAGGGCCTATATTAAGCAATTAGGTATGTTGTTATTCAAGAAATGTGGATTTATTGATGGGTGCAATTTAAGTGGAATAAGAATCCCCTTCGCACTTCTGTTTTATGACATTGGATGGAGGACGTATTGTTGTTTCTATCAAGAACAAGTATGAAACATCATATGTTGTTTCTAGTTTCTTCTCATATGGGTATAGTCATATTTTGTCACAGACCTCATACCTGCTAGAGTCATTGATTTGAGTCAATGTTTATATTCGTTTCCTTTTTACCTTAAAAGATTGCCATAGTAGCATTGCAGAATTTTTTCGTAGTTATGTTACTAACTTGAGTAGATATTACAACAAATTAATAGGGAGAATGGAAAATAGCATCATTGTCAAACAAGTATAGTAGACAAAATTACGTTAGACATGAAAGAATGGAGCATCATAACTTTTATGTTATTGAAAATAACAAATAATTAGATTTTGATAGTTTTAAGAAACAAAATGCATACTACGTCATAGCTAAGATGAGCAACTATAAAATTTTATAGCCAATAACATTAATTTAAAATTAATAGAAAAATAAAAAAAATTAGTACCGATCGAGATTGGAGGAATGCCAAGTACAACCCAGAACGCCTAGTATTTGGAACGGTACAATACATAAAGCGCTCCGTTTTGTATGGTACGGTATGCGATTAATAACTTCGGCGCTTCTCTACAAGTACATGGATTCCAAGGTTGAAGTTCTGATTTCTCTAACCACACTTGTCTGAAGATAAAGGCAAAAGAAAACACGTAATTCCACATTTAGTGGACGAGATAACTGAGAAGCCATCACACACCTGTAGCTTTAAAGAATTGGCCAGAGATGTCATAAGCTTATGTTACTGTTTATGCAAATTTTGAGGTCATTCTCCATGGATATTTAAGTAGCATGTGATGATAATTTAGTTTTCTCCCAATAGAATGAGAGATATGTATAATAGTTGTTGGATGAGAATTCTTACAACCCCCCAACCGATAGTTCATGCATCCCAATAGTATCCACATCTCTTAATTGCAGATATCAAACCCATTGCTGAAGGGTCTGAGGGTGAAGAACTGCATATGAGCTCAAAAATCCATTCAAATGCTTCAGATGTCAAAGTTGGTAAGAAATCCAAGTGGGATGTGCTTATGTAATATACTGCTACATTTACGTGCTTTTCTCAACAAATAACATCTTACAATTGCTTGATGATTATAGTTAAACAACATCAGTATAAGATGCAGCTGCAGAATTATGCTCAAAGCAAAAATCTTGATCCACCCTTGTACTCTAGTAAAAGTGAAGGCCCACCTCATGCTCTTCAATTCCAGGCAACAGTTACCATTGATAGTCATTCCTTTGAGAGTCCAGGCCACTCTAGGACTTTAAAGGAAGCAGAACATGCTGCTGCAAAGGTTGCTTTGATGTCATTGTCCTTTGATTCCTTTCAAGAGGCAAGTTATTAAAATGTAGCTCTTTACTGGAAACTCATTATAAATTTTTACTTTTCCTTTGATTTTCGTTTTGTGTTTGTTTTATTTTATCTGTGAGGACTGGGTGTGGGATGGGTAGAGTGGTATCGCTATGTTCAACTATTAATGTGTATATAGATGTGATTTAATTCTGAATGTTATGGTTCGTTTCGCATTATTGCAGATTGATGCTCGATTATACAAGAATCTCTTACAAGAGTTAGCTCAGAGTGAAGGTCTTACCTTGCCAGAATATGGAACGGTAAACTGTGGTCCACCTCATATGCAGACCTTCTTCTCCACTGTGGAAGTAGAAGGAGAGATATTCCGTGGGGAAGGGGGGAAATCCCGTAAACTGGCAGAGCAAAATGCAGCAAAGGTTGCTTACATGGCTCTTATGGAGCGTAAGTTCCCCATTCTTAAGACTGATATCTATGCCACTGAAATTAAGTTTGAACTTGCAGTATCATTCACATGTTGAAGTGATTTATATAAATTGAAGATGTGCCATAGTTATGACAAGAAAAAATGTTCTGTTAATCTTACTGTGGTAATTTTATAAGAAGATTGGGTTTTTGCTATGAGAGACGCTTGCTTGATGGCAAATGCAATGGTTGTCAGGTCATTCTCGTATTGCTGTGTCTATATCATGTATCAGTATCATGCTTCATAGATGATAACAAAATGGTGGTTGTGTGGAGTGTTTGTGAATTAGTGCCCCTTGGGTTGGTTCATGATACTGGGTGTTCAAAGATCTTCAATGAAGATCTGCAACTCTAGGTTCCACTACACTACGAAAAGGTAGTACCCTCCAAACATTTGCTTTTTGGTTAGACTTGGGATCCCATTTGAGTCACCATAGACGTCACTTTTGCTTCTGCATTCTATTGTTTGTTTCTCTAAGGCTGCTCAAGGCACTAGTCTCCCATTACTGCAGGGAAACATTGGAGTATTGATCTTTCCTAAAATTGATCGATCGCAATTGCTTCACGCGTACTTGTTTCAAGAAAGTGAAGCTCCCAGATTCATTGGGTTTATTAGTTGGAACAGCATCTCTTAGTGCGTAGGCATGAGTGTGGAACCATTTTGTGGAACTGGCCGTGGCCTATTGCATTGAATACATCATTTAGTTGCTTCTTGAAAGACATAACTATGCTTTGACAAGTTCAAGTTTACTTTTTTGCTCAAGGTAAATCAACCAGGTGTGGTGATTTTACTCTGGGATGTTCCTTAGCAGATGAAATGCTCAAATGCTCACTTATCTCAGATCCTTTGCAAGACCTCGGGCAACAGGCTAAAGAAATTAAAGGTAACATATTCTTACCAATTCTCAATCACTTTTTTCGCATCTTATAACATCCCTGAAAATAGAAATAGCAAAATTCATGTTTCTGGCAGACGAAGAAGTGGTTTCCACTGAAAATGAATCTCTAGCAACACGAAAGATGGAAGAAACTGCTGGAAGTGAGAAATTATCTTCTTCATCTGAATCACTGCCTAAATCAACGACTCTGGCGATCACTGATTCAAAGATAGAAAAGAACGAGGAGATGAAGAGTTACTTGCTCTGCAACAAGGTTAGAGTGTACACATGCATTCCTGAAATCACGTTCCCCAAAGGGATTGTGCTGCTTCCCATCGGTGACTGCAAGTGGGTCGCTGTAAGCTTGGAGTTCCCTAATGAAAAGGCTAACTAATTCATCAGCGGCCATGATCGTGCATGATCTATAAAGGTTAGAATTTACATGACTTCTACCGTCAGCTGGATCATAAATTTGCCTTCTGAGAATCACCTGAGACATATATAACACTTGAAGGCTTGTCCTATTGAAGCTGCATTAAACAAACTTCTTTGTGGGGATTTCCAAATTTTAACTAAAATATATACTCTTTACTGCCTTCTGATTTGTCTACAAGAAAAACCAAGATTTCTTTGGGTATCACAAAGTATAGCTTACTTTTGATATTGGTTGTGTGTAAGGATTATAAAGGATGTTCTGATGTTCACCAGACTTTTGAGTATTGAAAGGGTGAGGGTGCTCTTGGCAGCACCCTTGGCCTCATTATATTCATGGGCACAGTTTTCCGATAACTCAGTATCCTGACCAATGGACCAAGTAATATGGCGGGGCAAATCTTACCATCCACTAGTGAGGTACCTAAATAGATAGGGGACTGGCAGAACATAGGAAATGATGGCACACGGTGTTTTACCGGTGCGGTTTATTAGGATGTGTAGGGTTTGGCATCATTTCCATCCAAAAAACAGAATAAGATGAATTTGATTTTGCTGAAGTTAAATGATGGTGGCATCCTGAAGTCCAGTTTAGTTGTTATAAGCCCTAATTACACGATAGTATCGGCAATCTTACTCTATTTTTTCTCATTGTCTATCAACAAATACCCAAATTAAATACAGTTGCTGGATTGAAACATCCTTTTATTCACTTCATTGACTGACAAACACATGCCGTATTTATGCCAAATGCATATCCACAACTAAGTTCATTGTCAAGATTTATTTCCTTATTCCGTGGCAGACTTCATCCAGTTTCTAACATAAACCCCAATCACCAGAGCCAACAGAATGCCCACAACTAAGTTCATCACCATCCTCATTCGCCTCTTCCCCATCAGCATTGCTGCTCCACCACCAACACAACCACCTCTCTCTTGTCCCTCAAGTGTTTCTTTCGTCAACCCTTTTCCATCTTCATCAACCTTCCCATTTCTCTTTCCCTCCTCCTCACCTTTCTCCCTCTCCAAATCTCCTTTATCAACACTTGCAGAATCCACTAGTTCACTATTCTTCCCTTCTTTTTCCTTAGACATTGATTTGGTTTCTTGATCATTAGTAATTTTAGGTGGCGGATGATCATTTGCGGGCTTCTGATCAGGCTTTTGGGCTTCACTAGCTGGCTTTTGAGGCCGCAGCTGAGCATTTGCAAGCTTCTGCCCTTCACTAGCTTGCGTTTCTTTTAATTGTTTTAGAGCTGGAGATATGCCTATTTTCGGCTGTCTGATATATAGTATGCCATCCTTGATCTTTGCAGTGATTTTGATTGTGTCACTGTTCGTTGAAACCGGATACTCCCGTTGAAGGCGAACCCATTTGGTATTGGCGAGCTGGCGTTCTCCGGTGATCTTCAAGGTTCGAGCTGCGGTTAGTTGAAGCCTTAGTTGCTCTTTTTTGAAACCTGTACAATCATCAAATTGCATTAAGCCTCAGTTTCATGATGAATGGTTGTGCAAGAACTCTCCAACCTGTTTTTATGCACATGAAATGTTGAAGTGACGTGCACTAAGCCACTGGAAATATATGCGGTCATTAACTTTAGGATTCTGAAATTATTCGAGGTGCATTAAGCTAATCCGTAAATAATTATTTAAAAAAAGGTTTTACAACAAAATGTGTGGCTGATAACCATATATTACTAAACAATATTGAGTCCTATAAGATTGTTTATTGTTTATGTAGTGAAATTATAAATATTTATTATTAGTCAAATCAAATTAAGAGGCCCATAAGAATGGGAACAAAAATATATTAGGAACAAACCTGGCAAATAGACAATGAGCGTGTCATGATCCTCTTCCTTAGCCAATTGTGTATCTGGATCAAGATCTACGTACTCCCGACCCGATGCAGCAGATTGAAGCTTTTGGTCCATCTTAGTTTACCTTTCTTTTAAGGGTCACTTTCTTAGCTACGATAACTTTAGAGACAGAAAAAAAGACACACACACGGAGGGAGAGAGAGGCATATATATGTATAGACATATATAGAGGGAGAGAGCCTCCAACATTGTAGAAATGTATGTATTTCCTAAGGGCTACTTTGCTTTCTTTCAAATTTCTTGCAAAATAGATATCCCTTTTCATTGGATTCATCCTTTGGTTTAGGGGTGGAGTAGGTCTCTTTAGGCATGGGCAAAGTGAATGTTCTCTGTTTCCACATTAGTTTTTCTTGTATTTGGTGGTGGCAGAATTCCAGTTTTATGCTTTATACTTTTTTGGGTAGATTTTAGTGTACTTTTAATTTATCATGGCAGATGTTATTTATATGTACTACAAATACTTATATACTATATCTTTACGATTTTGTTAACCATTGGACGGTTAATGATACTAAAAAATTAATGCCAAAAAGGTTGAATTCCAATGCACGTCACCAATACCATTTGAATACATTTGCAAATTTCAATATGCTTTTAAAATATTAATTTAATTTTTACATATTATTTACCGTCTTAATGACAATTGATAGAGCATTTCAAATGGATGTACTAAAAGCAAAATCAAACTATATGTGAAGAGTTATGGAAGAACTTACATTTTTTAATAGACATTATCGCGTGTTTTTTAACCATTTTTATTTTAAAAAGAAATGATTTATGAATGATTTTTATCTTAAAATGTTAGGTAAAATGCACTGACCTCCTTTGAGGTTATTGACAAATTCAAGGACCTTCCTTGATATTCTGATAAATGCACTGACCTCTCTTACTTTATAAACTATTTAACATATTTTCCTCTCTTGTTAACTCTTGACAAAAACTGTTAATTTTAATTGATAAAAGACTAAAATATTCTTCTTTATGCTTTTTATATTTTATGTATATATTTAGTATATTTATGCGTATGTGTATTGAAAAACACACACATTGTGTGTATGTGTATTTAATAATTGTATATATGTACGTATCTAGTAAGAAATAATTTATAAAATTAAAACTTGAAATATTAAAGTAAAATTAAACTTAAGTTATATTTTGATCAAGTTTTTGTAGATAAATATACATCTTATATATTAACTAGCGGATACTCGTGCCTAAAGGCACAAAGCGAACCTAAATGCGCATGGCAAAGTAATTCAAAGTCAAATCCTCACGAAAGGCACAAAAAAACCTAAATGCACATGTCTAGTTAATGCAGAACCGATACCTCACGTACCAATCGTTAAATCTAAATTGCCCATGCCTAAAGATAATTATCAAAATCATGACTGTATACTAAATCAATACTCTTGATAAACTGTTGATTACAAAAAAATCTCAGTCAACTTAAATAATCTACCTTCATGGTCTTTCAAATTTAGTTAGCTATCATAAGAAAATTTTGCAATATTTTAAGTTGCTAATACACAACAAAAAAATTGACTAATATTTACTTTTTGTGCTACTAGATATCCTCAAACTTAACTTTAAAACAATGAAAAATAAATTGGAAAGCTAAAAAAAGATGCGTTAGAAAAGAATGAAACTACATGAATATTTGATCAACCGCTAATTCACCACAAAATTGAACCTACAAAAAGAAGCAAAATCTAAGATCATAAAAAAATTAAAAATCATGCTCAAATAGTCAATCATAAAAACTATTATTTTGGTCAAACACTTTTTTCTAATAAAAATAATTATATTCAAATTTTAGTACTAAACAATCAAACTTTGAGAGTTTGCTCATAAAAGGAAACACAAAAAGGGAAAACATACGAAAGTAACAATAGACCTCAATATAACACGTATACGTAGATGGACAATGACATTGATTTTATCGTTTACACACCAAAAATAAATTTATAAAATCCGAGCTTAAAGCTAACCCGAATGATAGTGAAAGATTAGGATCGTCCACGGAGAAAAGTAAGCTAAGCTACAATATTTTTAATTGATTTCTAATTCGATATGAAAATGAGAGAGCTGTTTGAATTTTGATTGATTAAACTAAATTAAACTAAAAAGCGATTAAAGTTTTGAAAATAAGTAAGAGAAGAGACTAGGGTTTCGATTCTACCTTTCCCTTGTAATGTAACTCAAGCTAAAAGTAGAGTTTCATTCAACTTATAACTACCGATATGGTAACAATTTCTATTGGTAATTCCCAAAAATATTCTCAAAACTCATATTTCGTACAGATTATTTCAACAACACGAATTATCTCACTAGACGAGACTAACAAACGGATATCAGCGACTATAGACTGCCTTACGTTGTATAGTCTATCTCAGAACTATTGTAAAATAATTAAAACGATTGTATGATCTAGTTTGATATCATGAATACAAACAAACGGATGAACAGAGAAAATATGCTCTTTTACAAAATCAATATGAATCATCCAAAGTCATACAATTATAATTGAATGAAAACCCCAAAAATCAATCTCTTACATTACTTGGAGAAGGATTCCTCGTTACCCTAGCCAAAACGCTTAGCCACTCATGGATGTAAGAAGCTCCAGCTCTCTAATGATGACCGCGATGAAAATATTAAACTTATTTGAGCCTTAGCCAATGAGTGAAATCGTTACCTTTAGCCTATACTCTAGCTTATCTTCGTCCCCCTTTAAAGTAGAGATGTGGAGGCTTTATATAGCGCTCATATTGGAATGACTATTCATCTTTTTTCGATGTGAGACAAAAGAATAGAAGTAAACCTTCTAAGAATCCCGTTTTTAGTTTTGTAGTCCACTTTTGACATTTGAAATAATTGAATTTGGAAAAGTCATGAACTAAAAGTTACAGAAAATCGAATTCCCTTTCCGATATCGCAAACCTTGCATCAGTTGAAGACTCGAGTTGAGAGATATGATCAAAACACTGAATGTTGTCCACATACATCCCTATTACGGAATTGCATGTCTTTTTTTTTAATTTATTTGGGCTTTAATTTCCTTGATTGTGTCCAAGATTCTTTGTCTTCCAACTTATCCAAAACTAGTTTCTTTATTTTTTTTCATCGATTAACTTTTTCGAACGGGCTTAATTTCTAATTTTGTGCTACTGGGTAAGAGGACCTATAATTTTAAAATTCACTAATTATAATCCAAGTAACTTAGTAATGGGTCTAACAAAGGCAAATCAGCGGGTTTTAATGTAAACATTTAAGCCCTTATCAGACACGCACACAGGACACGAGGACTCTAAAAAAATAAGAACACAGACGTGGCAATAGACACTGTATCTTTTTAAAATAATATTTTTAGTTACGTTTGTTATCCAGGCTATTATTAATCTATTATAGAAAGTAAGACAGAAATAACAATAAAAATAACGAAGACAGAAACTTAATTGACTTACGAACGAATTCTAGTGGCCAAGCAATTAGCGGACGAGTCGGTAGAATACGAATACTTACTGAATGAGATTTGTGTTGGACACAATCTCCTTAAGACAAAATACGCCTCGCTACGGTACTACGAAATGAATTCGTGTCTGTCTCCCAGGATGCAATGATCTATACTAGTAGTAGTAGCACTACAAACTACTAGTTTGTCGAATTGGAATGTGTATTGCACTTATCTCGAACGAACGAAAATTTATGCAGTAGTACGATATAGAATGCAAGAGTAATGGATGGTAAATGCACGAAATTATTGAGTGTTGAAAACGGATGGGAAGGCTTTTAATTTATAGGCAAATGAAAGGTGTAACTCTGCCCAAGAGTTGCACTGGTTCGACCAAAAAAGGTGCGTTGATCCACGAAAAATTGATTCGGTTAAGTTGCATTGGTTCGGCCCTTGGGTTGTAGTTGTTAGGCCTTGAAACGGTCAAATCTGGTTTGGTCACGAAGGTAAAAAATAGACGGGTTGGTCCGAACAAGTTTACCGGATTCAATATATAAAATTCTAAAAGAAATTAATTTAATTAAATAAATTTTCTACAAAAAGAATATTATCTAAATGATCCGAATTCGAACCCGACCTGGCTCAACTCAGCCGGTTGGTCGGACGAATGACGGCATGCGCATGTGTGGTAGTTTGTGCCAAAACATATGCTATCTAAGTCCTTCCCCATCCACAAAAGTGAGGTGCCCCTTGAGCCTCAAACCCTTAACCAATGTCAAGCTATATAAGCCACTTGAAAGTTTCACATTTTTCTTATGTGGGACTAATACCATTTTTACCTCTTTCAACCAAACTTTGGTGCTTATTTTGGATTCAATTTTTAATTCATATGGAAATAGTTTTGCCCAACCAAATACATAATTTTAATCTCCAAGTATATGTAAACATATTTTCACTTGGATCCACACATAAAAATAGGGGATCCACTTTTATTTTAACTCCAACTTAGCTAAAACTATATTTTTCCAAACCATTTTTTTTAACAGTCCCCAACGTGAATGAAATTGAAGAATACAAAAGGCAACAATATGCAAATGCTGAGAGAGTACAATTAAAGAGAGATTCTGCTCAGGATAGGTAACTGTTGGCCTTGAACCTTTTCTTCTGAAAGACTATCGGGTGTACGGCTAATCAGTAGATGCGATGCCTTGAACTGTTCAACTGTTGGTGCAAACCAAAATAATAGAATTCACATAGAATATCTCTGACACAATGTGGTTCTCACGGTTGTGTTCATTTTAGCCCTAAACAAGACCTGGTCGTTCATAAGTGCTCTAAAAAATTTAGCCTCATCAATTCTCATAGAACCGGCCCCAGTTCACGCTCATATAAGTGACTCTTATTAAGAGTATCCTGCTATACTGCACTTAATTTCTCAAGATACAAGAATCATTAAAAGCAAAAACTTAACCTTACTCACGATACAATATCACTATACATTTTCATCATAGGAATAGGATAGGAGAGATTCTCCTTAGTGACTCTAGTGAGTTCATCCATAACTTGGTTATCCCTTTGAACCTAGATCTTAGGATCTCCAATCAATTAGGTTGGGTTTCTATTATTGTGATTCCAATATAGTATGCTTAAGTTTCATTCCCCTCGATGAATTATACACCTACTTTCTAGACAATCCGTTAGTTAGTGGATCTACGATATTGTCATTTGATTTCACATATTCGATGAAAATAATCCCACTTGAGAGTAGTTGTTTAATAGTATTATGCCTACGACGAATGTGTCTAGATTTACCGTTATACATATTACTCTGTGTCCTGCCAATTGCTGATTGGCTATTACAATGGATACATATTGCCAGCACAGGTTTAGGCTACATTGGAATATCTTCTAAAAACTAACGAAGCCATTTAGCTTCTTCCCCTGCTTTATCCAAAGCGATAAACTCTGATTTCATTGTTGACCTACCTATACAAGTTTGCTTCGTAGATTTCCAAAATATGGCTACACCTCCAAAGGTGAAGACGTAACCACTGGTGAATTTGAAATCTTTTGTATCCGATATCCAGTTGACATCACATATCCTTCTAACACCGCATGATATCTAGTATAGTTTAGACTATAGTTTAAAGAGTATCTTAGATATCTAAGGACCCTAACGACAGCCTTCCAATGCTCTTTGCCTAGATTATGGGTGTACCTACTTAATTTACTCACAGCGTACACAATATCTAAACGTGTGTAGTTCATTAAGTACATCAAACTTTCAATAATTTGGGAGTACTCTAACTAAGATACACTGTCACTTTTGTTTTTGGGTAGGTGTAGACTTGATCTACAAGTGTCCTTGCAAGACATTCATCGTACTTGTCAAATTTACCCAGTATTTTCTCAATATAATGAGAT
>JABCMJ010007943.1:0-16273 GCA_014822125.1 Arbutus unedo
AAGCAAGAAAATTCCTACCTCAAGAAGAAAATCCAAACTTTGAGCTCAAAGGGCGAAGCCCTAGTTTTAATGGTAGAATGGAGCTCAACCAAACCCTCTCCAAACAAGAACCCTCCTCCAAATGCTTGAAATCAAAGGGGGAATGAAGGATTCTTGAAGAAATTTGAGAGATATGGAGGTTAAATCATGTATTTGAGTGGGAAGGAGATAAGATGAGGGTTTTCTAGAGAGAAAATTGGAAGAAATTAGGTTTAGAATATATGGGTTGTGTTTTAAAAGAAGTCTGGTTCGTCACTTTTATTAGTGCGCGTACATCCGCGTGACCAGTCACAGAAAGCCACTGACCAAACAAGTGCTACCCGCGTGACCAGTCACAAAAAATGACAAGGGGCTAGTGACCAAAAATTGAAAACAAACCAAACCCGCGTGACCAGTCACCAGGATGACACGCGTCCGCGTGTCTCGATACCTATTTTATTCACCGTAACACATTTTTAAATATTAAAATATGGCGGGTCCTTACAGAACCTATTAATCTTTTTAGAAGTATTAGTGTTGTAACGCCCCATGTAAATCACTGACCTAATAACTTATTAGAGTCCAACCACATTGTCCAAAATACTTAAGCGCAAGTTACTAGTAGTCACATACATAGCTCATTGTATACCCAAGATCATCCATGTAAATTTTCGATATGGAACGGGATGTCACAATCACCCCACCTTTAAAACCTTGCGCCCTCGCAAGAGATCGAACACTAGAGTTACCACAGCCTAATCCTGAATTTATTTCCTAGTGACCAAACAAAGTCCCGACCCCACACTCGATTGTGTACATGGATTGCTCTGATACCATTTATAACGCCTCATGTAAATCACTGACCTATTAATTTGTTGGAGTCCAACCACATGGCCCAAAATACTTAAGACTAAGTTATTAGTAGTGGTTTACATAGCTCATTATATATCCAAGATTATTCATGTAAACTTTTAATGTGGGACGGAATGTCACAGGTGTCAAGTGTTAGACTACTTCATGGACGTGTTATGATCTCAAAGAATCCCATATTTTATGGCATCAACAGGCATGTGTGTATCATGTGTATAATTTCACATAGTAAACACAATGGATTGTTAACGGACTTGAAAACCATGGAATTCGTGGTGTGGTGAGATTAGGATAAAAATCATAATATCATTGGATTATTAATACCATGTCTGAAACCCACGACCATGTTCGTTTAGGACTCAGAATTGTACTTAATAGTCTATGGCAAGTGCTGTTTGTAAGAAAGATGATAAGACTAAAAATCACAATTTCTAATTTTGCCCTTCATCTTTTTATTTCGCCTTTTGATTGACCACTTAGAAAGTTTGTTTTTTTACTCCAATTATTTTCAAGACTTAATTGTTATGGTCTATACATTTATTTTCTATTTTACTTTAAAAACATCCATGAAACAACAAAATTTATAAAACTTAAAAAATAAACATTTCTTCAACAAAAATCATATGAGAATGAAAAGGCATTAACAAACAGGGCCTATGAATTCAATCTGTGCCAACTTACTGCAAGTCCCTCAAAATAAAATAAGGGAAATCAACCAACACCCACATGGGAAATCTACAAATGAATGTAGGAATCCAACTTCATGCTATGAGCCCACTAGCAGCTGAAATATAATGTCGACTTCTGTAGCTTTCTGTTGAAGATTAATTTTATGCAAGAGGATATTGTAACACCTCATGTACATTATTGACCTAACAATTTGTTGGAGTCTAATTACGTGACCCAAAATACTTAAGTTCAAGTTGTTAGTAGTAATTTACATGGTTCCTTATATACCCAGGATCACCCATATAGACTTTCGATGTGGGACGGGACATCACAGATATTCTGTTAGATTTTAAACAATCACACAAAAATATTGATCGATCATAATCAGTAAATAAATAATTAGTGAAAAAAATTGGAAAAGCCTGTGAGGTGGTCGAGGAACGCAGATAGTGCTCTCCCTAGAAAAAATACACTCCATCCTACACGGGGTTGAATGGTGCTCCTTCTTTAAAATACAATGACTTTTAAATCTTCTTTTGTGCAGTAAAGTAGATTCACAAACCAACTTCTATTTCCCAACACTCTTACAAATAGAAAACCTTTATAAGAATAGACCTATCTAGAGAAGGGTTTTTTACGAAGATTTGTAAACTCTCGGAGGAAAATAATTGATTCACCACTAGAATGAAAAGGAAAGACAATTGGATCAAGTTATAATCTTCTCCAAAGTAGTATATCATTTTCTTTCCAAACGGCAATGTCTTTTATAGCAACAAAAGAGACGTTGCTCAATGAAGGCAGCATAGTGAACGCGATTACTACCTAATCAAGGCAATTGAAAGTATTAAATACTGCAATTGAAAGGATTATAAATAACAGTTTCTATAAATTAATATGGTGTAACTACCACCTCAATACTCTAACTTATTAAGGGATTAAAACAAATTAATAAAATATTAAATTATGATAACATAATCTTCTTATTTCTTCCTACGGTTTTGGGTTCTCGCGTGGATCTCACTTTCACAGCTCCGCAAGGTATTCCAATTCGGTCGCGATTTGTTGTTGCAGCTTGAAATAAATTAGGTTAAGGGCAAAGTCATAATAACCATGAATAATCAGGGGTTATTAGATCAATACGCGATGGACATGACTGATTGGATTGTTAAAAACACCTCTAACAGACCACTACGAAACCTATCTATAATGTCCGGCCGGACTCATAGTCTGTTAAATTTCATAGTCTCAACCCAAATTTACAAATTAAACACTCACTTAATAGGCACACGGAATTATAAATCTAATCTCAAATGTCAAGAGAGTTAACAAACGGGGCCAAAAGAATGCCAATGAATACAAGCTGATGCTAAAAACGTATTTTCCTTGTGTTAATGGGTGACATTGCTAGCTAGCTCAGATGGATCATACAAAGGTTGTCACCTTGTAATTGGTGAACACAGAGAGAGAGAGAGAGAGAGAGAGAGATTTTCAACACAGCGTAAATGATTTCACATGTAAGAAGTACTTAGATTAGTATTAGTTTCCATCGGAAATTAATGGTTCTGCATCAGCTATAGTAAGGTGGTGCCTCGACGGTGCAACTGCTATGGTTAAATAGTCCTTTAGTCACTTCATTAGATACAGACAAATGTTGGGATTATAAATCTAATCTCATATGTCAAGAGAGTTAACAAACGGGGCCAAAAAAATGCCAACGAATACAAGCTGATGCGAAAAACGTATTTTCCTTGTGTTAATGGGTGACATTGCTAGCTAGCTCAGATGGATCATACAAAGGTTGTCACCTTGTAATTGGTGAACACAGAGATAGAGAGAGAGAGATTTTCAACACAGCGTAAATGATTTCATATGTAAGAAGTACTTAGGTTAGTATTAGTTTCCATCGGAAATTAATGCTTCTGCATCAGCTATAGTAAGGTGGTGCCTCGACAGTGTAACTGCTATGGTTAAATAGTCCTTTAGTCACTTCATTAGATACAGACAAATGTTGACTAGATACTATCGCCATTGTTACATGTCATGACATCCCAGTTATATATAGAGAAGAGAGGGGCTCTGGTGATTTTGGATTTTACAAATGGTAGGAGAGAGAAGGGAGTAGGGTATATATGTTATTTACATCATTGTACTTTTTTATTTTTTAACACATAATTTTTTATCACCCTTTTTACACTTTTTGTTATATTAACATCTCAGGTCACATGAGTGAAATATAATAAAAAGAGAGATTTGTTATAGACAAATAAATAATTATAAAATGTTTGTTTAAATATTTTTGAAGAATGAGATATAATAAATACGAGTATGTGAATGACATTTTTGTAATTAATAATAATATTTTTATAACTAATAATAGTATTTTTATAAATAAAAGGGAGATATGAAAGAGGGATAAAATTTGGATAGTTGGAAGGGTGTCCAAATTTCATTCCCATCCAAACAAATAAAATTTGGACCCAAATATTGTAGAATAAATCATCACTGGTTTCTAATTTTTAAATAAACAAAAATCCTTAATTAAGTTTTCCATAAGCCGAGATCTCAATCAATGATTCTTTTTTTATTTTATTTTGTCAAATCTTTCTAAAAACTAATGACGATTTGTCCTACATTATATCATATTTAGAATTTAAAACTACTAACAAACTCCAAATATGACAACCTGAATTGTCATATTTAAAAATCAAATTTTATATCTCTCATTTGACCCCTAACTAAACTCCATTCCTATGTTAAACTTTTTTCCTCATTCTCTCAATGAATCCTTGACATTTTATAATCCCAAAATTATGTCACTTCTTAATCCAAACACTGGACGAACTTCTATTATTACTGAGATTAAATAATAGAAGAAGGAGACCAACCGTGGCTATTCTTTTTGGGTGTTACGAAATGCAGAAGTCGCCATGGGTGGAGCTACGTGGAGGGGTTGGAGTGTATAAATAAGCAATATGGAAAAATGTGCAAGAAATTAGACTTTCTAAATTACAATAAAGTAAAGAAATGCATACATCTAAATATGAGGAGGTAATTCTGATCTAACATATATATGTGACCCAGATTATCTCAATAAAAGTCAGAAGGGAAATGAAAACAGAACATAAAACAAAATTCTGGAGGAAAAAAAATAGAAAATACATTTGATAATCCAAATCAAGGCTCATGTGAACACACGGTATTTTTAAGATAAATTTATCGTCTTGTAAAATTTATTTGAGGTTACTGTTGATGTTTGTCTTCTAGAATAAAACGATTACACAGTTGGTTGCTACAAGTAGCAAAGACCATCCGACGAACAAAAACTACAAAAATTTACTCTCCCACTAGAATAGAAGGAAAATTTTAAACGCAATGAATATCAGCTATTTTTTATGGTACGAAATTTTTGTGTTGAAACCAAAGGAAAGAAGCCCAACTGTACACTTGTTGGGGCAATTGGAGAGGTTGTCCACGTTCATGTATGTAGGCCCAGTCCAAGCACAAGACAACCCAAGTCAAGTCCAAGCCCATAACACACGAGCCATAGACGTCGGACCTTAGACCATGGGTCCATGGCTCTAGTCACGGTCCACCAGGGCAAGGGACAATGGTGCGCACACATATGTGATAATTCGGGCTAAATACTTTAAACGTCAATTTTTTATTTAACTCTTATTGGATTTTGTTCATTCTTTTCATAACTTAAATTCCTACATTACCCCACTTTAATCCACCTCATTAATGTTTGGGTACCAATTAATTTTTAGGATAAAATCACCAAAATATTTATGATCAAAAAGTCTATTTGCCCACAATTCAGCACATAAAATAAATTGATAGAATAACAATATAGAAGCTAATCCAGACTCAGAAAGAGAGCACATCGGATAACTCTTGCATTGGAGAGGTAGTTGTTGGCTTTATACCTTTCCTTATGAAAGCCTATTGAATTTACTGGTTGACTAGTGAACACGATATCTTAAACTGTTTACTGTTTGTAAATCAAAACAACAGACTTTACACATAAACTTTTCCTAACATAGTGCAATTCTCGCTATTGAGTTTAATTTAGCCCTGGCCTTTCACCTAATTCAGAGAGTGTTCTAAAGAATTTAACTTTCTCAATTCTATAAAAGCGGTCCCACTTCACTCTTACATAGTTGATCTCTTATTTAAATGCATCTTATTATACGGCGTTTGGTATTGCAACGCATAAAAGTCATTAAAATCATGGATTATCATTAATCCTCGCAAACATCACTATTTCACCATAGAAATAGGTGAGAGAGCTTGTACCCTCAATGATTTAAACAATTACACACAATTAGGTTGTCCTCTAAACAATTACAATCAATTTTGGGTCAGGGTATCACACTATACCTTGTGAAACGTAGGGATGACGAATAGTTTTAGTAGCAAGGACACCTTTGCTGGGTACCACTATGGTGAAGATGGAGTCCATCTATCGAACTCCAGTGTACAAGAGGAAGTCATAAGAAGAGAGGTCTATCACTTGGCTTACAAAAGTGTGGCGAGACTAATGAACAAGAAGCCCCACTACATTGACCGAATGATACAAGCAGTAGCTTACTTCAAACCTCAAGCGAAACAACAAGCGTATGCAAAGGCACTGAAGAGCGTTGCACATGAGTTTGATGAACGGAGGGCGATGATGGAAACTATAACAGAAGCAATGCAAACACAACAACAACTTCTCTAGCTACATTTTCAATAGCAGCCACCTGCATCACAACCAATCGTAGATGTTTAGCCAGTAGGTAAAATAGGAGGACCACCAGTAGCTTCAAAAGAAACCGCCAACTCGGTATCACTTGTGACAAACGTGACCATAGTGACAGAATTTCTAAACGTAGATCCCCAACCTTCGACGAAGGTATGGATACAATGAAGGCCAGAGAATGGCTAGTAGAAACGAAGAAGAACTTTCAACTCTTCAAGCACAATGAATTATAGAAGATAGAGACAAGTTCGCTACTGTCAATGGGCAAGGCAAACAAATGGTGGAACCTGAAGAGCTTGGAAGAACCACGAATGAATTGGACTCAATTTAAGGCATTATTCAAGTTGAGGTATACACTAAAAGCTACACAAAACATGAGGTGCATCACATGCACATAGCAGAAATCGACAAGAGTGATGGTGATGGTCGTGCATGAAGCTAAAGAGGCAAACCTTACGGAGTATGTACCACACCTGATCACTATCATGGCATGAGGTTAAGAAGGTTTGAAGAAGGCTTGAGAAGCAATAACAAGAACAAAGTGTGACCACTATAACAACCGAATTACATGAAGGTTCGTGATCAATCCCTCTTGATGAGACAAGAAGTTAAAGTAAGCTGATGGTAGTACAAGAGCAAGACGCGTCAGACCACATATACCATCAGGCCTTGTGGTTAAAAGAGACCCAACACAAGGAAATGGATCAACAACAGTCGAAGTCAAAAAGAAGTAGTAGCAGCAGCTTGTTAGATTTGTAGGAAGAAACAATCGGAGCAACGAAATGATGAAAGTCAAGCAATGAGAATATGTAGCGAATGTACCAGTTGTTCTCCGATATTTAATTATAATAATAGTAAGGGGGACAGACCCAGTAGAGTCTATAACAGCTATATCGTAGTCTATAACTGTGAATGCTACTTGCTCTATGATAGATAATAATGGTAATGCGTAAATAAATGATGCAATCAAAATATGACTCAGGACTTGATACCCCGACTATAGGGCACGTTGATGCTATGGACAATTAACGGATGATTATCTAAGGATGAAGCATGATTTGTTTGCATCAAGGAACTGATGATTCCTAAAATCGAGACACAAAAGTCTAAATTAAGGAAATGATTACGAACACACCTTTGCATGGTGTATAGTAGCAGTTTTCAGTCGTGCAATTTTTCGGAAGCATTTTTCCAAACAGTTGGAGCTTCGACTGCACATCCAGAGAACCAGTTTACACTAAGAATTTACAAACTAAATTTGCAAAAAAATCAAAATACTTCAACATGTTATTTTCTTTCTCTACAACCAAACAATATTGAACTTACGAGATCTTCGTCTTTCTTCTCATCCTTCTTATTGGGGTCCTTTGTGGGAACACTCACCGATCCCTCCTCTCAAGTGGTTCTGCCGGCACTGGCACTGTTTGGATCAGGCGCCATAAAAGAGACTATCATTGAGAGATTTGGAGGAGTGAATGGACGAAGCCCTAGATTGGCTCACTGATTGTGAAGAACCTCGATTGAAATTGTCTCGGGTGTTTTCTCAGCAATCGATGGCGGTTGATTAGTAAGGAAACAAAAGTTAATAGATTTGATAGTAGGAGAAATATAGAACATAGAACAAATCTGCAACTCGACTAATGTCCTAAAATGCAAGAAAATCGGCGCTCACTGGTCTTTTTCTTCACAGCTACTGGAGTTTTGGTAGAATCAATTGGAGAAGTTGAATGAAAATATTGTGAAACCAGTCGCCACTTTTGGTGGAACCGATTGGACAATTCGGTGAAAATTGTGTGCCAATCATTGGCGCCTATAATTTGCCGCTTGGAAAAATAGTTTAGGAAAACATAGTTTGAGATAATATAAAAGTGGGTGTCACATAACTGTAAGTGATATGTGAATTGAAAATTGAATCCAAAATAAGCTCCAAAGTTTGGTAATTTTTGGTGAAAATGATGTTATTCTCACATAGAAAATATGTGAAACTTGCTAGTGGCTTATATAATTTGATATTAGTTAAGGATTTAAATCCCAAGGGGCACCCCACTTTTGTGGATAAGAAAGGACTTAGGTAATATGAACTTTGGCCCAAACTACCACACACGCGCACTCACCGCTGCCATCTGGCCGGCCGATTCGGATTCGGGTTTGAGTCATTTAGATAATATTCTTTTTATTACAAATTTAATTAATTAATTAAATTTGATTTTCTTCTAGAAGTTTATTTATTGGATCCGATTTACCCATTTCGAAGGCCAGCGTGACCCGACTGGAAATTGACCATTGGTCTTGGATGGTTCAGAACCGTTTGAAGGCCCAATGGTTGCGACCCTGGGCCAAACCAATGCAACTAAACCAAATCGATTTTTCCAATCGAACCAGTGCGACCCTTACTTTTTCAGCCGAACCAATGTAACTCCTGGGCTGAGTTGCGCCTTTTTTTGCCTATAAATTAAGGCATTCCCACGCCATTTCAATATCTTAGAATTCATGCATCTACTGCCTTTTGCATTCCATACCATATTGCTGCATTAATTCATTCCAAAAGAGAGTGCAATACATAAGTCCGATTCGACGGACTTGTAGTTTACAATGCTGCTACTACAAGATTAATCATTGCATCGGGAAGACAGACGTCACTGTATCTCGTAGTACCGTAGCAAGAGCGTATTTTTTCTTAAGGAGATTGTGTCCAATATAAACCTCGACAGTAAGTATTCGTGTTCAACAGATTCGTCCATCAATTGCTTGGTCGCTGGAATTCATTCGTAATTCAAGTAAATATTTTGTCTTGGTTATTTTTATTGTTGTTTCTTTCTTTCATATTCATAACAGATTAATAATAGTCTAGACTAACAAGAACGTCGTGAGAGAACCCCAAAAATATATAGAGGATTTTTTATTTTAAATGGAACGCTTTAGAATTTTGATCGCTGTTAAGGTTTTGGTGAATGCTGTAGAAGTGGTGGGACTTCTGCTCTTACAAATGAACGTTATGGTTGCTTGACTTCCTTCTCTATTAATAGCGTAAAACACTTGAATGCTATGAACAAAAGTTATTAAAGGGCATATTTGTTGTAGTGCTGCAAGCCAAGAATCCAGTATTCACGTATTATTCCACTTGAGTCCAACACCTCTATTTTATATTTTTCTCAATTTATCTGACTTCATTTTTCTTTCAAGCCTAGCCTACCTAGCATTTACTTTTTCAACTTTATTACTTTCACAGATAATGAAGTTCATCGAATCGATACATCTCCACCATTGCTCAAGCCTAGAGTGACTAAAGAGTGGCCAACACAACTACAAAGTACATTAACACAAAATGTACTTAACGTTACTAAGATATGAAAGTAACTTATTTCATAAAAATAATTGATACTCTAGCGCATGGTGCTCCTGATAAATGGGAAACACCAACAAATACAATGAGTTTTACTATTTATCACTTGCTCATCTACAAAAGTGTATTACCATATCACACCTATTAAAATTACCATTACGTGATTTGTCTGGTTCACTAAAGCTTTACATAATTTAAACTCTAAAAACCGGAAACAAGGGATCGGCCTGGTCCGTGAAAAACTTCTTACGAGGCCTAAGCAGAATTGATTAAGCATTATCACAACTATGGCGGAAATTCGATAGAAAGTCCATGCGTGAAATCCTGGACCCCTCCGCACTCGATCCTATCCTCCGCCGTCTTGCCCCAACCTTCCGTTATTACTGGTCGCTCATTTTCCCGCGATATTCAAAACAACTCTCGACAATGTCTTCTTCTTTTTCCTCGTAAACCCAGATGATTTCTCTCACCCATGCTAATTTTCGACCCAAATCCTCCTCTTTCGGCCGAAAACTCGTATCTTCCCTTGCTTTAGCTCAAAACCCACCAATCTTTGATGAGAAAAATGGGCCAGAACTCTCTCCTTCGTACCCTTTTCACTTCTTCAATCACAATACAAATTCAGGAAATCGAACAAGCAGGGGCACCAAAGTCATGCACGCCCACTTCCTAAATACTAATGTCATCCAAACCAATATATTTGTTGCGAATTCTTTGGTTGATGATTATTGTAAATCTGGTCACCTGGTTTATGCAATTAAACTGTTTGATCAAATTCCTCAAAGGAATACTGTAACTTGGAATATTATGATGTCTGGTTACAATCAAAATTTGTTATTTTCAGATTCATGGAGAACGTTTTGCAGGATGCATTCGTTTGGTTTGGAACCCAATGAGTACACCTACGCTAGTGCCCTTTTGGCTTGTAGTTCTCGGCAATCACCTCTATGTGGAAAACAGGTCTACTCGCTTGTGGTGAAAAATGGGTTCTTTTCAAAGGGTTATGTGCAGTCTGCAATGATCGAATTTTTTGCAAAATCTTCTTGTTTAGAGGATGCTTTGAGGGTGTTTTACGATACCTCGTCCGAGAATGTGGTATGTTGGAATGCTATAATTTCAAGAGCTGTTAAAAATAAGGAGAACTGGATTGCTTTGGATCTTTTTCGCGAGATGTGCCATGGGTTGTTAACACCAAATAGTTTTACATTTTCGAGTATTTTAACTGCTTGTGCTACACTTGAAGAGCTTGATTTGGGCAAAGGTGTTCATGGGTGGGTGATTAAGTGTGGTGCAGGAGATGATGTTTTTGTAGGGACTGCTATTGTTAGTTTCTATGCCAAATGTGGAGCTATGGACGAGGCTATGAAGGAATTTTCAGAGATGCCTCTCCGCAATGTGGTTTCTTGGACTGGTATGATTTCTGGTTTCGTGCAACAAGGTGATCCTATTTCTGCCCTCCATTTCTTCGAACAGATGAGAAGAACGAGGGAGGAGATAAACACCTACACTGTTACAAGTGCACTTGTGGCTTGTGCTGGCCCAGCCATGGTTAACGAAGCCATCCAGATCCACTGTTGGATTTTAAAAGCTGGCTTTTACTCGGATGCAGTAGTGAAGGCTTCATTGATGAATGTGTACTCCAAGATAGGAGAGTTTGATTTATCTGAGATGCTGTTTAAAGAGACCGAAGACTTCAGGCACTTGGGTATATGGAGTGTAATGATATCTGCTTTTGCTCAGAATGAGAGTTCTCGAAAGGCAATTGATATGTTTCAGAGAATGTTGTATGAGGGTCTGAAGCCAGATGAGTTTTGTAGCTCTAGTATCCTAAGTATTGTAGATTCATTATACTTTGGTAGGCAAATCCACTGCTACACTGTGAAAGCCGGATTAGCCTTTTATGTTTCTGTTGGGAGTTCTCTTTTCACAATGTACTTGAAATGTGGCAGTTTGGTGGAATCGTGTGATGTTTTTCAGCAAATTGTTGAGAAAGATAACATTTCGTGGGCCTCGATGATTTCTGGTTTCGCAGAGCATGGTCGTGCAAATCAAGCCGTCAAATTGTTTACAGAGATGTTATTTCAAAAAATTGAGCCTGATGAAATAACTCTGACGGCTGTTTTGACAGCATGTTCTGCTATTCCTTCCCTGAACACTGGTAAGGAAGTACACGGATATTCTCTTCGTAGAGGAATTGACGGCAACATTCTTGTTTGTGCTGCACTAGTGCATATGTACTCAAAATGTGGTACTCTCAATACGGCAAAGAGGGTATTTGATATGATGCCTGTGAAGGATCAGGTCTCCTACTCTTCCTTGGTTTCAGGGTATGCCCAAAATGGGTGCATTGCAGAGGCACTTCTACTATTTCGTGAAATACAAATGACTGACTTGGAAATTGACTCTTTTACACTGTCATCTGTTCTTGGAGCTGTCTCTCTCTTAAATAGACTAGGAATCAGCACCCAATTGCATGCCCAAAGCATAAAGATGGGATTAGAATCCAATGTTTCTGTTGGTAGTTCACTTGTTATGATGTATTCAAAATGTGGAAGTATTGATGACTGCCATAAAGCATTTGAACAGATTAAGAAACCAGATTTGATAAGTTGGACGGCAATGATCACAAGCTATGCCCAGCACGGAAAAGGCAGAGAGGCATTGATTGTTTATGAGCTAATGAGGGAATCAGGAATCAAACCTGATTCAGTGACTTTTGTTGGTGTTTTATCTGCTTGTAGCCAGAATGGTTTGGTTGAAGAAGGCTATTATCATCTAGATTCAATGGTCAAAGACTACGGAATTGAGCCTGGGTACCGACATTATGCTTGTATGATAGATCTTCTTGGTCGGTCGGGAAGACTGAAAGAGGCCGAAAGTTTTATTATCAATATGCCCATCAAACCTGATTCTTTGGCGTGGGCTACACTGCTTGCTGCTTGCAAAATGCATGGGGATATTGAGCTTGGAAGGCTAGCGGCCAAAAAGGTTATAGAATTGGAGCCTTGTGATGCAGGAACTTATATCTCCTTGTCAAATATGTGTGCAGACGCGGGTCAGTGGGAAGAAGTTCTGAAGATCAGAAAGGAGATGAAAGGAACTGGGGTTAAGAAGGATCCAGGATGGAGTTCTGTATGAATGAATGCATTCCGGGCTTTTTCGTAAATGACCCTAATTGCAATGTCTAGTTCTTTGGGTTTTCCTTTTGGTTCTATATTTATTAAAGTTTCTCATGAAATAAAGTCCCAGCTTCTTTATAACCATATTCAATTTGCCTTGTCTCCGTTGATGGAATGACATGGTGGAATTTGTTTGGTTCTACTTTCAGGTCCTTCCATTGACCGGAGCAGTAATTATCAAGTGTGGCAGCGTCCAGAATAGGAACCTGAGGAGGAACAAAGGGAGGATTGTTATATTGCCCATCTTTTTTGCTGGGGAAAGAAGCATGAGAAGGAATTTCGATGGAGCAAAAGAGTCATTAAGCGGCATTGCCCTGAGCTAGACTCTCATAGGTAATTTCAGATATATTTTGCCCTATATTAAATCTTAGGTATTCTACCACCAGGGTCGGCTCTAAGATTTTTGAGGCTCAAAGCGAGATCACAAAATAGGGTCAGGGCCCTGTAAATTTTTAGGGAAAAAAAATTTTAAATAAAAATTATCATCAAAATAAAATTGTCACAAGGATTATACAACATAAAGTTGGTATATATTGCTTTTGATTAACTGATTTGAATTGAAAGTTGAGATTTTAATCAAAAACTAGATTTTTTAGGTGTTGTGCAAATCATTAGTTACACTTTCAAAATATTTTAATACACCATTCATGCCTACTTTAGCATGCAAACTGGCAATTGCATTTTTCTCTAAAAACAAAAACTCTTAGTCTTTTAGTTCCTATTCAGTGGTGGAATTGAAAGACTATTAACAAAAATATCCATTAAAATTTTAATTTAGTGATTATATTTTCCAAATATGTGCTATTTTTTAACTATTTCGATATTACATTTAAGATAAAAACAAAAAAGAAAAATTGACAAAAATAAATGAGAACTTTTTTGAATGGAAAAAATAAGAAAATTTATTAAACCAAAAAATAGTAACAAGTAAAAACCTATTAAAGACTCCATAAAAAAAAATGGTATATAATATTGCCACATTTAATACTCAATTAGATACATCTTAAATCTAAATGGAGCCTTAACTCAGATTTTAATTTCAGTTTGTGAAAAGAAGCAAAATAAGTGATAACATTAATAATGTGGAATACTTTTTGGCTCGTTGTGAAGTGTTAATATCTAGAGTTATATATTCATATTATATGGCATAAGTGAACTCATTGGTTCGGTGATAAGGTTGTTGATTTATCAACTTTCGGCTTTTGAGTTCAAATCTCAGACAAGCAACCCTGAACCAGGACTTTTTGGAGGAAAAATTATTTTGGCATTAAAACAAGTACACTGACACTCGGTGAACCATTCTAGCATAACGTAAAATTTGGCATATATAGTGTATATATATAACTATATAGAATTTGGGGGCCCTAATTTTGGGCCTAAAACTGGGGGCCCTAGGTGATGGCCTAGTGGGCCTATGGCCAGGGCTGGCCCTGTCTACCACCTTCTTTAATGTAGTGGCCAATTTTATGAGACATGCTGAAGAGTTGGAGGACATTTTTGCTGCTCTACTTTTACTGCTTAGCATTCTTTCTTTGCATGTTTTATTTTACTAGTGACAAGAGAACATATGGAGTTCATGAAAATTTAGGTGCGTATCTTATTTATATATAGAATCGATTTTCCAAGGTCGTGCATATAGTTCCTGCCTCTTTTTGCGGACATCTTGCCTTCTCCAATGGAATTTATGACAACTTATGTGTTAACCAATTGAAAAATATTGGGAAATGTAGACTGTGGGGCCTTTATTTAGTCTTTAGTAATGGATGGAATATAATTCCTAGTTTGCTGTTGTTATTTGTCAAGTGAATATGTATATTTGTCTATTTGAAGTTTTTCTCATGTCTTGAGATATTCTTTTAGTTGATATCACATAGTTATACTAGGAGATCATTCACAGCTTCTGATTTTTATGCCTTTTGCGGTGCATGGTACTAGATGATGAAGTATATGCAACTCCATTTCTAGAGACCGGTAGTCAACATGAATATAAACTATTTCCTGATAAGACATGGATATTTCCATCCTAGAATAGTGAGTATGGACCATCCGTGGTCTTTCTGTTGAGTCATTGTCGGAGGACAGCAGAATGCCAAAGACACGTCTGACACTGTTTTTAAAGGCTAATGATCAATCCGAGGCGTTTTATCCCTCGTGAGGGAAGCATAGGCCTCAAGGCGTGAGTCGCAAGCATTTAGAATCTTAACTTTAACTCTACTAAGTACGTAAATTACTACAAATTATAAAAACGGAGAGAATAATAACAAACCTGATTGAATGTGTGTGTGCGCGCGCACATATGCTAATATAAGTATATGGTCAAAAGCTCAAATCTCATTCACTTTAACAAGCTAAAGTTATGTGCCTGCGTGATTTTTGTCATAAGAAGGCATGGCCATACTGTAGTGATCTCGTAGCCATTTCACATTGATGACCTCTGTTGTTCACATTGATTAATTATTATCTACAAAATTAGTATATGAGCTTGAGCGGCCTCTCCACTCATAACCAATTGGTTTTGAGTTGGATGGTTTAACATGGTATCAGAACTACGGTTTCGGAGGCCTTTGGATAAGGCTCTCTTGGTTGATTGTCCTATAATTTTTTGCCTTAAGTGCACCTTATTTCGTTATGATTTGTGTGCTACGAATTTGTTGTTTATCTCTCCAGGTGCGGGTCAGATGTCGCACGTGCAGGAGAGTGTTAGAGTTTGTCCGACATTAATTAATTATTACCTCCAAAATTAGTATATGAGTTTGGGTAACTTCTCCACTAATAACCAATAGGTTTTGAGTTGGATGCTTTAACAACTTTAATCACTTCTCCATTTCTTTATAATTTATTTCTATAAGGTACTCTCTCTCACCTCAAGTGAAGACCGACGGAGTGAGTGAGGGAGAAAGTATGAAACCTATAGGCGATGTTTTTCCAAAGAAGATCAAGCTTCACATGGAATGCATAAAAATGTGCAATAAGCGGACCTTGTGCGAAAGCCCCGCGGACAATTCGTACACCTTTGGCGTGTAATCTGAGAACCTCGCATCTGATAGCTTGTAAGTTATGAGTGTTTCACTTGGGTAGAACTCAAGCACAAAAGCTCGCTACTGAAATAGGGGCTATGTAGTACATATTACTTTTAGTGTCCAGACGCATGAGACTTCTCTTCACAAAGAGGGTCAAAAGATCATTTGCTCCGGGAGATACCACAATAATAGGGATGTCAAATGCTGGTTTAGGAAGTTTTTGCTGCTGCAAATGATTCTACCAAGTCCTGGGCTATGAATGTTATCCCATGATTAGCTAATGATTGAAGTGAAGGAACTCCAGGATGAACAAAGGTATTGTTAGCGGGAAGAAAAAGACAGAAGGAAGTGAAAGTATATAGGGTGTTAATTACCCTACCACATAAAAACTTTTATATATATAAGCATTCATCTAAGTAAGAGACTCCACATA
>JABCMJ010007944.1:0-14834 GCA_014822125.1 Arbutus unedo
ATGTTTGGCCTTAGCCATTCCAAGGGATTAGCACCGAACCATATATGTGGACACCATCGAATACCCGAGCATCGATATTCCAGTTGCCGAGAAAGCCTTGGAAATTGATCTCGGCCTTAGCTGGATGGATCCAATCATCTCTTACCTTACTGGGGGGACTGTTCCTGATGATAAATGAGAAGCTCATAAGCTCCGGATCAAAGCAATACGATTCTGGCTCTCACCTAAGAAAGAACTCTATAGGAAATCTTACACTGGTCCGTACCTAAAAAGGATGCAAAGAAATATGTACAAGCCTGCGAGAGGTGTCAGAAGTTTGCCACGATCACCCATTAGCCCGCAACCGACCTGGCACCACTCATCACTCACCAGCCCTTGGCCTTTTGCTCAGTGGGGCCTCGATATTGTTGGTCCACTTCCCAAAGTGGCTGGCGAAAGGAAGTACCTCATAGTTGGCACTGATTATTTTACTAAGTGGATAGGAGCAGAGCCCCTAGCCAAAATCACTGAGAAGAACATTGAACGGTTCATTTGGCAAAATATTATCACTAGATTTGGCATCCCATACGCCATTGTCTCGGACAATGGAACCCAATTTCAGATAAGTTCAAGGCCTTCTGCTCACAGTATCAAATCCGCAACTATTATGCTTCTATGGTATATCCTCAGTGCAATGGACAAGCAGAAGCCTCAAACAAGACGATACTTGTAGGTATCAAGAAACGGTTGGAGAAAGCCAAAGGCAAATGGGTCGAAGAGCTACCACTAGTCCTATGGGCATATAGGACCACACCACGCCGATCTACGGGCGTCACCCCTATTCCCTTGCGTATGGCATCGAAGCTGTCATTCACCTTGAAATTGGCCTTCCAACCATTCGCACTGAACTGATGGAGCAAGGAGGAAATGATCAAGCTTTGAGTGTAGAGCTAGATCTAGTTGAAGAGAAACGAGAACGAGCAATGATCCGACTCACTTCCTATCAGTCTATCCTATCCAAATCTAACAACAAACGAGTCCATCAAAGAGAATTTGAGCTCGGCGACCAGGTCCTCCGCAAAGTCATGAAAAACACAAAAAACCCAGCAGATGGCAGGCTTGTAGCCAACTAGGAGGGGCGCTACAGAGCTATAGAACTCCATGATCTTGACAACAAAGAAGTACCACGCACATGGAATGTTTCAAATCTTAGAAAGTTCTATCAGTAGAATCATCTTTTTTACGTATTTGCTGTGTTACCGAATTCCAGTTTGTTAAATAAAGGCATCACTTTAATTTCATTCGTTGGCAAATATTCAGTCAGGCTGTAAATGTCGTAGTCTCCTTCACTACCTCACTGGAGGGCACGAGTAATAACACCCGAACAAACCTGAGAAAGGTTTGAGATAAGTTCAAAACTTGAGACAAGTTTGAATTCCCGAGCATACTTAAGACAAGTATGTGTTTAAACTTAAGAAAAAGTTTAGACAACCTGAACAAACCTGAGAAAGGTTTGAGATAAGTTCAAAACTTGAGACAAGTTTGAATTCCTGAGCATACTTAAGACAAGTATGTGTTTAAACTTAAAAAAAGTTTAGACAACCCGAACAAACCTGAGAAAGGTTTGAGATAAGTTCAAAACTTGAGACAAGTTTGAACTTCCGAGCATATTTGAGAAAAGTATGTGTTTAAACTTAAGAAAATTTTAGACCATCCGAACAAACTTGAGAAAAGTTTGAGATGGGTTCAAACTCGAGAAGGGTTTAAGCTCAGAGTATACTTGAGAAAAGTATATGTTTTAACTTTTGATAAGTTTAAATAGTCCGAACAAATTTGAGAAAAGTTTGAGTTAAAACTCAAGAAGGGTTTGATTCCCGAGCACACTTGAGAAACATTTTGATACATATTTTCTATTTACTTGAGAAGGGGTAGCATCCAAATGTACTTAGGGTACGAACTTAGACCATGCAGATAGTTTGCTGTATATTTAACACTTGCGCAACTGGTAGATGTAACACATAAAACTAGGGAATATATTAATTACGCAGTTCGGTACATGAAAAATGGGTATGAAAAGGAAAAGACACAAAAGTCTGCAGCTACATTAGACAAACAAGACAGTAAAATCGCAAAATCTAAACTACAACAGGAGCGGACGCTTCCACATCGGCTACATCGACGACTCCGGAATCGGTTCGCCCTTCCACTGCAACTGAATCCATGATCTCAGTTGCCTCCACAGCCTCGGCATTTTGACCGGACACTTCAGCATCCATGTCGACAGGAGGCGGCACTATTGTTTACAACGGCGACTCCTTGGGGACGCCAGAAGCCTTTAGAGCAGCAGCCTCCCACCCCTGGGCAATGAAGTCTGCCTGGATTTCTGCCATCTGATTCTCAATAAAGTTGGTTGCGGCGTCAGACATACCCTTCGTGTAGGCCTCGCCCTGCACCCGCTTCAGACTCTCTTCATGATGGCCTTTCAGATCGGCCATTTGCTCTTCGAGCTCGGCATTCTTCCCCCTCTCTGCGCCCAGTTGATACTGGATGGTTTTAGCCTTCAGTTCGGCCTCACAGGCCTGCTTCTTGGCCACAGCCAGGTCATCCTGGGCCTTCGTACATTTCACCCTCCAATCCTTCAGTTCCAAATCGATGGTGTTGTATCGGGCTTCCAGATCCTGACAGTGGCTCAGGCACATCAAAGTATTTTGCATGGCCTACAAACATATGGTAGCATACGCAATGAGGCATCAACACAACAGCAATAAAAACTCAAGTTCAGACATCAGCATATCAGCAATACAAACTCAAGTCAAAGAAGATACTTACAAAAGCCTCGTGGGCCACTACGGCACACACTAGGGTTGGGAGGTCTATGCCCTTGTACGGCTCGACATCCTTGGGTAGGATCATCATACCGGCAAGGATCTGGGCAACATCCAGATCCCCAGTAGAATTTGCAATGGTCAGGGGATCAGCCCCGTTTACCAGCATCGAAGGGACCCATGGGGCTACTTTCTTGACGGTCTTGGCCTTCTTTAGCTTTGACAACTCGGAAGGGTCGTCTTGGAAAGCCTTCCTGAGCCTTCGCCTCAGCACCAGAGGCACATCGGCTTCAGTAGAAGTCTCTTCGAAGATCGGCATTCGGGGCTTTGTTTTTGAGCTCGAGGGCTCAGTCTCCTTTGGGGCAACAATGGGCTGCTTACTCCTCTGGCGCATCAGCTCACGGAGATTGGGGACATCGGGATTGCGCGCCATCACGTCTTGATCAATTTCTCTTTCGTCCTCGAAATTCCAGATACGAGGAGATCAGGAAGGCAACTGCACTGCACCGGATGACGTGGAAGACACGGGGATGCCTTCCATGGCCGCAACGGTAATTGGGTTCAGCCCCAGCAACTCAAAAATAGGCACGCCTTCGCGGAACTCTCCAGCAAGATCAGCTGCGACAACTGTAGCATCGGGGATGGAATTCTTGATGTAGCCTTTGTAGCTGGCAGCGTACTTCAACAGAACTTTAGGAGATCAGGCCCAACTCCGGCCCAATGATCCCTTGTATCGGACGACTTTCTTTACGTCGTCAAGCTTTATCAACCTCTTGATCCTGTTCTTGTTGGCGTTCACAGCTGCACAAAAAAGAAAGAAAGAGAAGACACGATCAGTACTAAATAGTCAGCGCCAAGGAGGGAAACATAACAAAAGCAAATGAGATCGGGACACTAACGTATGACACCAAATCGAATCAGAATGTGGAACTTAAAGCGTTTTGGCACGTCGTGACCAATTTCCCAGTTGCCGGTAATGACGAGGAAGTCATCGTCATTCCCTCTGTTGGAATCAGTCAGATAGGTAAAATCCGTTTGATATGAGGTTGGTTCTTCAGATAATAGGCGTCAATGCCTTTTCTGACCATATCGTAATAGAATTGGATTTCTCGAAGTCCTAAGTTCGTGTCGTTTATCCTATTAAGTTTGATTATGCAATGAATAATCCTATATGTGTTTATGAAAATCTGCATAGGATGCAACCGATACCAATAGAGGACTTCACGAAGAAGGCGGTTGAGGGAAAAGCAAGCTCCACCCTCAGTAACGGCCATCAACGGAATATGAAGGGTATCGGGGTCGTTCCCATCACAAGGAATGGAGAGATTGTTCAGTTCGATAGCAACATCATGAGGGATGTTGTATCGTCGCCGAGATTCCACCATTCTTTTAGGCGTATCCACTAACTGCCTAAAGATCCCCATTCAGAGAAAAGAAAGGGGGACACGTGGACAGAAAAAAAAAGAAAGACAAATGATGCAGATGCGAAGAATGACTTACGAAGGACGAAAGGAACGAGGAAAGAGTAAAAGACAAGGACTTAGTTCTTAGGAGATAAAACACCCCAAGGGAGGCGAATGGAAACGGTTCCATTTCTGGCACGCGCGAGAAAAGCGTAATCCCCAGACGAAAAGCCTGCCACGACGTCACATCGTAATTAATGCGACACTGCAGATTCAAAAAGAAAAAATGATGGTTGGGAAGTAATACGCACGGGGATGGATATGATCGGATTGATTAGGTCCCATGGTAGCTTTACCTGCTCCACTATTTCAGCGGATAACAGCCAAAGCTAGGGGGCTATTGACGAGGGCAAAAATGTACCTAAGGAAATACATTTATCCCCCTCAGCAAGAGATTCTGTTCGGCATCGGATAAAAGACACACGAGCATACACGTGTCTATCACATGAGCGTATGGCCGACTTGAGGAGGGTTATCCATACTTTATTCAAGCCGAGAAAGACAAATACCTATCCAGCCGATCTTAGAAAGATGGTTTGGATATTAGTCGACCTGAGAAACGCCGCCCCACATCTTGCTAACCTGAGAAAGGCGGTCCGAGATACCATCGACCCGATAAGGGTGACAAGCGACTGTTATTCCGAGATAAGACAAAATCCCGTATGAGTCGGGATACAACTCTAACAGATAAGGATGAGAAGTCCATGGCCAATTTAATTAATATGAGAAGTATTAATTGAATGAAACTCTAATGATAGAAGAGAACTGTTTGATAGAGAGTTATCTCATTAGTGGCCAATCAGAAGACATTTCACTCTAATCAGAATCCTAAGAGAATTAGGATTAAAGATAAGTCTATAAATGAAGCTCCAGATCAAGAAAAAAGTTCGTTCTAACTAGTGCATAATTTTGCTTGCTAATAGAGGATATTAGCCTGAGTTATTAGTCGTCTTGTGAGCTTTCGCCTGACTTAATCATCGGTGTGTCTTCCTGCCACAGCGGCAGAGGGCACTTTGACGATTTATTATTTTGCAGATCACAAGTCCACCCATAGTAAAAGCATTGTTTCTGCTGGATAGTGAGCTCTTGGCTTTCCGTCCTGATTGAGAAAATCAACCCATCTACAGAAATAATGACCTAAAGTATAAAAAAAGAAAAAGAAATAATGACATAAACATGCATCTCTTTAAAGGATGTTACTCGATAATCTTACCTCATATACACCACAATGCATGTGAGGGATACCTCTTTTAGTTACCTATGTACTCCATGTCTACTTTTTGAAGATGAAAATCAACCTCCTCACCGAATAGCTCCTTCTCGTATGCAATTTTTATGGCTTTCTCATATCTAATATTTTGAATAAGGAAAGTAAATGATTGAATGGACTCCAAATGTTTTTCCCAATTGACATTTTTCGAAGTCACCTAAGTTCAAAACTGTTAATGGTTAGCAAATATAGATCAACACTGATATGATAAAAAACATTGTTACGAACGTATGCTAGTATAGCTTTACCTCATCGCCAACCACTCCATGGGCTCTCGAAGCTACCTAGTAGGAAAGTACAAAAAAAAATGTAAGCCCATCCAATTTAACTAAATCATAGTCAATGGTTCTGCAATAGGATCATGGAAAAAGTATTACTAACTGAGGTTTTACCTCATAATTAATCACTATAAGTTTTTTTGGCCAAACCACTTGATAACCTAGTGCCTCTCCTACAGTAGTTGCATCTCCTGGGATGGGTATAGGAAGAAGGGCATCCTCTACTATCACAAGATCAGTAGACACGCATACATTGGCTGGGCCTAGTGGAACCGTGTGGATTTTTTCTAGTGGTCCTATTCTCTCATAAACTGTACCATGAGCAACATGTGCTCGTGGGATCCCACTGCTAATTTACATGGTTTGCTCTACAACAAATTGCACAAATTAAATTTCAAACACTAACTGAGAATACCAATTTGCACAACTTTTCTTTTGAAAAGAATTACCATACCCTTTTTACTTTTGGTGGTTGAGAATTTGGAGGTGCTATGTCTTCCTTCGTCATCACCACATTTTCCACTCTAACTGGATCAAGAGGTGCCAAGTCATACTTGGTTGCCACATTATTTACCAGTGGACTTGGATGAAGTTGTTGACTGCCCATATTATCACTTCTGAAGGTGTTTGAACTAGCAAAGTTCGAATGTGATGTATTTGGTGTGCTTTGTTTAAGTGCATTGATCTCCTCTCGTAATTGTGAAAGCGTCGCCTCAAAGAATTTCTGCTTCTCCTCACAACTTGAATGAATTCCACGTCGAGGCATGTGAAAGTAGGTGCTTGGTGTGACAAATCCTCCTACACCTCTTACTCTCCCAGAACGTTCATTAGTACCCACAACTATAGTTAGGATATCGTTGCTTCCTTGAATTGATAAACTTCCATCTTCTACCTGTTTGTTTATCTCGTCCTAAATGGCACACAGAAATATGAGAATGAATAGTAACAAACTAAATCATCTACAATAGCTAGCTAAGATCAATGTATTATTAAAAACATTACTATTTTCGCCACTTGCTTCACAATTTCCTCGTCGTCATACTTGCCATTCTTATTCTGGCATGCCTTCTTCCACATGATGCTCCTATCGAACTTCTTTATTTTGGGTTTAGTAAGAGTCCCTGAGTTTGGAGTTGAGCTAGGATCTGAGGTTCCCACAACTAAATTTGGAGCTTGCTCCTACAAATCAACAGGCAAAGAATCCTTTAATTAGCAAAGCAAAGTCACAACCAATCTGGAAATTACAAATTGTACAAAATCTTACTAGTTCAGCTCAAAACTTGGCATAACTCTTTCGACTGATCCTATGGTTTAATTTATTCAAACTCTAACTCTTTTGTTGAACCTTACTTTTTTCCTTCAAAATAACGACAAAGAAAGATAAGTGTAACTACATATAAATGTGAACAACCATGCTTCGCTATTGCATTCAAATCAGACAGACATCTGACAGATCATGAAAATGACTAAATAATTACAAGCCCAACATCTGGTATTTTGGAAAACGAAAACGTGAATAAAACATGCCTAAAAGAAAAGGCTATCATCAATTATAGCACAACAGCAAACAATGCATGTGTTATATGGGGTCATGTTAGTTGCTTCTTACAGTTAGCTTTTTAATATTTTAATAACTCAAAACCTCCTAATGCTGTTATATTTATAATAACTCGAAACTTATCGTGATCGGATACTGGTAGCGTGATGACTGACACATGTTTGTTTAGGAACAAAATAAGCCATCAAGTAAACTAAAGACAAGTAGAGCTAACAAGAAACTCAATCTATCGCCTCCCATTTTGAAGATAAGGAAAACTAAAGACAAGTAGAGCTAACAAGAACAGTCCAATATCAACAGTAGATAGCATACTTTTTCATAAGGTCCCTGCTGTGAAGTGAAGGTTGCAAACAAAATAGCAGTAGATGACTTTTTCACTTTTTACCTATCTCACCTTCTGCAGCTTTAGTGAAGTTATAGCAAATCCTTGTTGTGAAGGCTACGAGTTTTGTACAGATGAAATAGAGATAGGTAGAACTCTTAAGGAATTGGAATAAAACACATCACAATCAACCCATATGGTAATAAAATGGCTTTATAAGTCTGCTATAACTAGTTTAGTGTCTCTTTAATCTTTGCAATCCTTTTAAAAAAAAGAAAAAAACAGGCAAATAGTTTAAGTATCAAAACTCAACAATAGTAGAATGGAATGAGACACTTAACATCTCCAATCATTAAGTAGAGTTACCTCATACTTTTTGGAAATTCTCTTTTCCACAAACGAGTCCCAATTTTGTTGTTGTATGAAAAAGTAGATTTCTGGTGGCTTGGACAGAAGGTGAGGATCTGACTTGCAATTATGAATGCGCTTTGTCAGGTTATACTTGAAAAAAAGTTAGAAAAGTGAAGCTACGTGAAGTCAAGTTTCCAAAGCAAAAAATAAGTCAACATACCTCCACAAAAGTCCACAATATGTACTTCAAATGAGCTGGTACCTCAAACCAATCTTCATAAACTATGGGGACCATTGTGCGAGCTAGCACTCCAAGATAACTAGCAAACTTTGATTCATCTTTTCCCACCGGTTGGCTGTCATCATCGTATTCAACGACTAGCTTTAGACCTACACTCCTATTTTTTGTATTCTCAAGTAGAATTGTGGAACCTCTACCCTTCCTTTTTTTTACACTTTGAATCCCTTGGTGATGCTATTGCATCCTCTTCATTACTAGGTTGGTTATTAGAGGAATCCATCCTGTATAATAATTAGACTTCACAAGTGATCAATACATGGAGTTAATAGTTAGCAATGTTAATAATCAAAAACCATCATTCATAATATAGATGAATATAACATAAGGCAACAATACAACCTCGTAAAAATCCAAGTCCAACTAAATAAAGCAACAATGTAGATGAACTATTAAAAAAAAATTCATTCTTTAGTAGGAGAATTATCAATCCAAGCTCCCTCACAATCTTCTCGCAAGAAAAATAACATTGATTCATCAGTCGCATCAAATGGTTCAACTTGTGGTAACTCATCGTCTGCTCTATGATTCCCAACAAAATTGTCATTGATCTCATTATCCTCAGCCAAAGCATGTCCACACTAAGGAGGTTCGAGGACAATCGACCACCTTGAATCAAGTTGATCTTCCACATAGAAAACTTGCTTGGCCTGCGATGCCAAAATGAAGCAATCGGATTTGTGGCCTATCCTCCCAAGGTCAACTAGTGTAAAACCAAGCTCGTCCCCTTGAAAACCGTTGTTATCCTTGTGATTAGTAACTTGCATTGTTGTTGCCACTAAGCTAACTCCGCTATTCTGGCTGACTCACAACTTATCACCTTTTTTTGTGTGATAACGATAACCATTTATGATGTAGCCGGAATATTCGATCACATCGAAAAGGGGACCTTGTGCTATCCACTTTGTGGTATTTGATATACATTTTTCAGTTTTTAACTCATCGGCAACCTGTATACAGTTAAGTTGGTCAATGAGATATGTATACAAGACTCCAACCACAAATATTAAGAGTGGTTGAACCTTTTCCGATAGCCAATACATAAACGTTTTATTATGCTCAATTTGAAGCCACGTTTGACTTCTTGATTTACGAGGATGTTTTTCTTGCAACCACGCCATATGTTCCCTATCACTAATAGGTAAGAAATAGATCACCAATTACTATTTTTATAGTCAACTATCAAAAAAAAGGAGAGAAATTTCCTTACTCGATGTACGGTTGAACTTCATTTATGTTTTCTAAAACATGACGATGTGCTTGCTCCCATTCTTTATGATCAATTCTAGTAACATGACCACCTGCTAAAGGCCTTCCGTTTTCAGAATCCTCGAAAGTCATGTTCCTATTGACAGGAATCCCAATAGAATCCACCCCAGTTAAGTACTCTGAGCAAAACTCAACAGCTTCTTCCGCAATGTAGCTTTCGGCAATGCAACCCTCAGGACAATTACGATTATGTACATAACCCTTTAAGACCTTCATGTATCTCTCAAATTGGTACATCCATCGAAAGTGAACTGGCCCACAAAGTCATACTTCTCTAACAAGATGCACCGTCAAATGAACCATGATATCAAAGAATGACAACGGAAAGTACTTTTCAAGCAAACATAATGTAATCACAAGGTCTGCTTAAATTTTTTCTAAATTTGGCACATCCACCACTTTGCTACAAATAGCATTGAAGAAGAAACACAATCTTGTAATGGCATATCTCACTTCCTTAGGCAGCACAGAATGCAGTGCCACAGATAGTAATTATTGCATCAATACATGGCAGTCATGTGACTTGAGACCATAAAGTTTCAAATCTTCCATCGAGACCTTACTTCTAAAATTTAAAGAGTACCCATCAGGGACCTTAAGTTCTGACAACGTTCTGCAAAATGCTTTATTCTCCTCCCTAGATAATGTATAACATGCTGGAGGTAAGAATGCTCACTTCTCCCCAATTACTGGCGCCAACTCTTTCCATAGACCCTTATCTGCAATATTCAGATGAGAATTAACTCCATCTTTTGTTTTGCCAGGAATATTAAGTAGTGTACCAAAGATGCTCTCACACACATTCTTCTCCATATGCATAAGATCCAAAATGTGTCGGACATACAAGTACTTCCAATATTCAAGATCAAAGAAAATTGACTTCTTCTTCCAACAAATAGTACCAACATCTGAGGTTTTTGTTTTATTTTTCTTCCCCCATATAGTGTTAATTCCTTTCACCTTATTCAACACCTCTTCTCCACTTAATGGTTTTGGAGCACTTTCGTTGTCTTGCTCACCATTAAATGCTATCTTTTGCCATCGATATGGATGATAGCGGGGAAGAAATTTCCAATGGCCCACATAAATATTCTTCTTGACACGCTTTAATCTTTGGGAATCTGTTCCTTCGCCGCAAATTGGGCATGCATAATACCCCTTTGTTACACTTCCACTCAAATTGCTATACGCTGGAAGATCGTTAATTGTCCATAAGAGTATGGCCCTCAATCTAAAATGTTGTTGTCTGTAAGCATCGTAGGCTTCAACACCTACCTCCCATAAGATTTTTAAATCATCAATTAGCGGTGCGAGGTAAACATCAATGTCATTTCTTGGTTGTTTTGGACCAAAAATCAACAACGATAACATCATAAATTTTCTCTTAAAGCACAACCAAGGAGGAAGATTGTATATGACCATAATAATAGGCCAACAACTATAGCGATTGCTAAGGGAACTATGTGGATTTATTCTATCTGCAAAAAGAGCTAGTCGAAGGTTTCTAGTCTCTGCAGCGAAATCTGGCCACTTGCAGTCTACAAGCTTCCATGATGGAGAGTCTGCTGGGTGACGTAATTGGCCATCTTTCATCATCATACCATGTTAAATTCTTTGATATATTTTGCGAATGAAACATACTTCGAAACCTCGGGATAGGTGGAAAATACCACAGAACGTTTTCTGCCACACCAACCCTTGGTTCGGTTGAGTTTTTCTTTAACTTCCATCTTGACGTGTTACACGTAGGGCATGAATTTAAAGCTTGGAACTCCTTTCTGTAGAGTATACAATCATTAGGACATACATGTATTTTCTCATACCCTATTCCCAAAGCAGTCATGGTCTTCTTAGCCTCATAAAAGGAGGGAGGTAGCTCATTACAATCTGGTAACATGTCACCAAACATTGTTAGAATTTCTGTAAAAGCTTTGTTAGATAACCCAAAGCTAGCTTTGAATTTAAACATTCTAACCAATGTCAATAATTTTGAGTACTTTTTGCAGCCGGGAAACAATGGTTTTTCTGCGTCTTCGATCAATTTTTTGAACTCCTTAGGATCAGTCGTGCAATGATCGGTAGCAGCCTCAACCATTTCTACAGCTTCTGCTACATCAAATAAGGGCAGCGTATGAACTTTTTGATCAGAATCATCTTGTTCATTTATGAATGGTGAGGCCCTATTGGTAGCTGATTCTCCATGCCATATCCATCTAAGATAACTTTGGTCAATACCATTAAAAAATAGATGATTTCCAATCACTTCAATTGAATGGCATTTTAAATTCTCACACAACCTACATGGACACCTAGTGGATTGAAGATCACTTGCATATATCAGACCAGTGTTCAAAAAATGCTCAGCCCCATTTTCATAGTCTTTTGATCTTCAATCCTTGAGCATCCAAGATCTATCCATTCAAGTAGATTTGTGTCCCCCTAACAATGGGAAAAAAAACACCTAACCAAGAGGAATTGTGTATTAACCATTGCGTTATTTTTCTATCCAAATCATGAAAATCACAATGTCACAACTCAATACAAAAATACTTTAAATGGTTTACAAAAATATAAAGCAAGTCAAAACTACAAAAAAATTAGTTAAACTTACCCAAGAGTGTATTTGGATTGAATGGAGCTCTTCAACAATCGTCACCTTGATCTCTCTTCCTGTATCTGGAACCTATATAATGAAGACAACCATTTTTTCATGAACAAAAAATGTTCTTTTACAACTACAGAAGCAAGAAATTAGCAAGGAATTATTTAGCAAGAAAAAGGTAAAGGGAGAAGGAATAAAATAACTTCATCTAGATGAGCCTTATATTGAAAATATTCAAGGAGGCTCATGAAGGAATTGCCAAACTACCCTTTTGAACAATGTTTAACTATTGCCCGAAATTTGAAGCCTTTTCCCCATCATCTTAGTAGTATGACATGTTTAAGGGTCGATTAATTTAAATTTCAGCGTGCTAAAGGGCCTTGTTAGTGGACGAAGGAATGAAGCTCAACCCCCATGAGCGCTTTCCAAAATGGTTTTTATGACCAAATCGTGTCTACTTGTAGGCAAATTCTAATACTCAATTCCTGATGTTGAGATATGTATTGGAACTCCGTATCGAATCAAGCTTATTTATGCTGAAGTGGTTGCACCTATAGTGGAGAGTCAAAGGGGCCGAAAGATAATACGGGAAAATAATAAAGTGGGCAAACAAAATAAGAGTCCGGATCCTCTGTAGTCTATCCCACTATCATGTCGCACTTTTTCGTCTCACCCCTCTACAATTTTCATCTCGCTATAACTCTAAACACATCTAACTCTCCCATATACTCTGTTGACTAACAAAATTGTGTATCTTTCTTAAATAACACGATTCTCATTATAGAAAAAAATTCTTCAAATCTTTTAAATAACTATCACACGCACACACAAAAAAATGAAAAAATGCATCATGTATACTAAAAATGCAGTACGGGATTAGTTGCTGGAATTAAAAAAATGCTTACACACATTTTGTTTATTGTTAGGGCTAATTATATACGTACAGATTCTATAAGCTCTAAATATTAGTGGCGGTGTTATTAGTTCTTTTAATTCTGCCCAGAAACTTGAAATGGATATGTAAGCTACAAAAAAACTAAACTGTTTTGTGTAGAGAGAAAAAAAACTAAACTGAATTCCTCTCTTTGTTTTATACTCTCCAAGTCCTTTACTAAATCACTCACCGACTTAACACATGCTTAGGTCACACACTGACCATATGTCATAACAGAAAATACACTTGTCATAAAAGAAAAATAACATATTGTTTACTAAGAAAAATAATTTGCTACCAAACACTACTTCCAAGAGTGTGTCGTCACCTCTTCTTCTGCATTACCTGAGCTGTTATCACCAAGAATGCACTGGGAATTGGTAATGCTAACACCTAGGCCTCCTCATTTATGATTCCAAAACACCTAAAACCTCAACCTCCACAATGAATATCCCTCTTTTCACCACTGACTGTACCAACCTTCAGCTAGGAATTATGGTTACCAATTGCCTCTTTAGGAATTGAAGATTACCAATTGCAAATTATGAATTAGCATTCTTTTAGTACCAGAATTGTTTTTCTTTGAAGTGCTATTCCACTGAGATGTTACTACATTCAAAGGAGGTGAACAAAAAAATTGATAATTGGATGAAATCTAAAAACAAGATCATCGTGTTTTTTAATGTAGTCATGTCACTCACACATTTTATCGAACATGCAGAATGAAACTTGGCAATACTACTTTGTAATGCAAAATCATCATGTTTTTTGTTAACAGAAAAGCAATCGATTGATGAGAATTATATACATACATATAACAACCGAAAATTCATCCTTCAACCAAATTTATCCAATGCAGCATTCATCCTTCACAACCTTCATTTTGTTGGAGATATTAATATTGATGAGCATTATAAGCATACATATATAAGAATGGATGAGCGGAGAGTACAGATTAAGGATACCAGTGATGGTTATCACGTTTGTTAGAGAAACAGCAGAAGAAGGATTGTTGTCATTGATGGAGAAGCACCACGGTTGATGAGCAAATTCAGAAGCAATATTTACTACTGATGAGACGACCACCAGGAATGGCGAACCACGATGAACTAGAAAGCACAAAAGGTATTGATCAATGGCCAAACCAAGATGAGCAGGGAGCATAGAAGGATTGTTGACGATGAAGGTTTAGACTCTAGACAGACAGTTCAGTTTATTAGGCTTAGGGCTTCTCTAATTTTAGGCTTTTAGGCACCAAAGGTAAAAAATTTAGAAGGGAATTTTTTTATCAAAACTACGTCGTTTTGATATTTTTTTAATCACATTTTGATAAAATTGATAATTGTTTTTAATGTCAGTTTTATTAACAGTGACATTAAAACCACAGAAATCTCGGCTGACATTTACAAACAATTATTACATTTAATGTCACTTTTATTAAAACTGACATTATAAAAAAATTGCTTACTTTCCATGTTAGTTTTAATCAAAACCGACATTAAAACTTTTCCCATAAAATTTTTACTATTTAGTTTTGATGTCACTTTTATTCAAAAATGACATTATAAAGGGGATTAGTAACTTTAGATAACAGTTTTTTTTGAAACTCAAGAGTCCAAGGACTGATTCATTCGTCTTCTTTCTTCCATGCTTTGTTCCAAGTTGTTCGAGACGGTGAATTCTAT
>JABCMJ010007954.1:0-18819 GCA_014822125.1 Arbutus unedo
GAGCATTTGAATTCTACTCATTCATTGCTTAAGATACCTCTTTTCTCCATATAAAACCTGAAATTGGAAAAACACTACCCGGCGTGCATTATTTGATAAAATTGACGTTTAAACATCACATGGACACCTAATGGGGACATGTTGGGCCATTATACGAGGTGTATTACGGCCTCAACAGGGACCATATTGATCGGGAACATTATGACACCACCTTGAACAAGAATTTTGATGGCCGACAACGCTTGTGTCAACCCGAACTTTGAATTTTGAAATGAATTTGGACACTTATGGATATTAGTCGAACATCTGTGTTAATTTTGAAATGAATTTGGACACTTATGGACATTAGTTAGACATGTGTGTTAAAACTTAGAAACAAGTCTTAGGAGTTGACTAGAAGGACATATTGTCGGTTTTTCATTTATTTACCACACTTACTTGTTGAATGGTTCCGCTTACCATTTAATATGATTATCTCACACTCTAAATTTTATTATCTTGTTCATAGTACATGACTATTTTCACATACTATTATCGTGATCATGGATCGTATGATCTATTGCATAAATTTGGGATTAAAGATAGGTTTTATTTGTTGAGCGTTAATTGCTCATATGGTGCAATTTTTCTGCCCCTAACCTTTCATGTCAAGTGTCAAGGATGATGTTGCAGACCTGCTTACCCAGATACCAATGGTGGTACTTTCGAGGAGGACATCGCAGACCCGTGGTTCACCTAAATTTATTTTGAGCTCTTATTTTTAAACTTTTATGTAATTTTCTTTAAGTTGAATGAATGTAATCAAACAATATTTTGACTAGGTAATGAAATTGTAGTTGACTTTTGCTAAATTATTTTAAATTAATGTCTCCAAAATTTGGGGCATTAAATGAATACTCTCAGCTGTCTTTTTATTTTGCTGCATTGCGATTGACAAGCCAATAGTGCATTAGTTAGATGCTGCCACTATTCGTAGTTGTAAGCCTCCTGAAGTTTACAAAGGGGAGGGTATAATCTACATCGATGAAGCTATAAAAAGTGTTGAATAGTGCCTTGAATTACAAAGAAGAAAGATTTTTGGATAGTGGCTGGTATTACTGGTAGTAGTGCTGGAACTACCGATAATAGGAGGTTCTGACTTTTTGGGATAACCGTCAGTATTACTAGTAATAGGAGTACCATTACCGGTAATAGTATGTTTTGACCTTTTAGGACAATAGTCAGTATTACCGGTAATAGGAGCATCATTTCTGGTAATAGGAGTATGCACACGAATCCTAGTAAGATTTGAGAAATCTATTTAGGATGATTTCCTATTCTTTAGGAGATTTATTTTCCTATTCTTTAGTGATTGTTATTCTTTCATATTCTTTAGGGTTTTCCATAAATATGAAAGACAAGGTTCCCTAAAAGATATCTCAAAAAGAAGCTTGATGAGATCTAATTGATTGAGCACCTCACATTAGGGTTTCGGATCATAGCTGACTCTTGCAATCTCTCTTGATCATAGTGAAATCTATCTCTCCTCCCGTGGATGTACGTCTAAACTATTGCTTACTCAGAACCATGTAAATCTGTGTCTTTTCAATTCTTATTGATTACTTCTTCTTATTTATCATATTTGTCATATCAAAAAAGAAGTAAAAAATGATTACACAAGTGCGTGGGTTTTGTTCTGCTTGGAATGCTCTACCAACGGTGAGATGTGGAGTTTCAGGAACACCACAATTCTTCTAATCTCTCAAAGGGATTGGAGGTCAGAAGTTAGCAAGAATAATAGGGTGCTCATGGCCCCTTAGATGGTTAGAAATTAGATGAACACAAAACAAAAACAGAAAAACGAAGGACTTTTATCTCTTATTTCTCAACAAATCACTCAAAAATAGTGATAGTTGATGAGAAACCTCAATTATTTTCTCTCTCCCCCCGCCCGCGCACGCAACAAATGAGTTGTCATCGCTCTTTGCAAAATGTTTGATGGCACGAAAGATGTACTTCTTTTGGAAAGGAGAAGAAATACATAGACTAAAGCAAAATAAAGGAGAATGACTGCAACCAAATACCACAACATACTGAAAATGCCTAGGAAAAGCAGAGAGTGAAAAACTATATGCTAAAAGATGAAGCAGCATATTGCATTGTTAGTTCCCATCTACAAGTTGTTCTCAAGGATCAACCTCTAGATGCCCTTAATACACAGCAACGTCGTACGACACATATAATCACTTCTATCAGAAAAAACACACTTGGACTAGCATAGATTTTAGTTTGCCATTCTAGATTAATTGGCTAGGTAATGAGCTATTTCATCTTGTAAACGTCCACTATGCTGCAGCCAAACATCGTATGATGTCCAATTTCACTAACAATAATTCAGTTGATGCAGTTTAACAATCAACTCTACAAAAGCATCCACAATCATTTTGAGAGTCAAGATCATAGCATTGCCTGTTCAATGTGACATTTGATTACGAGAGTTCTGATTAAAAAAACAAGCAAATGAAACAATTGATCCCATAGAATGTGGCAAAGTAGATGTTAGGCAAGACTACTATTAATCTGCTATGAAAAGAAAGACAAAAACAATAATAAAAATAATCAAGATAGAAATTTACTTGACTTACAAACGAATTCTAGCGACGAAACAAGTGGTGGATGAATCTGTTGAACGCAAATACTTACTGATCGAGGTTTGTATTGGACACAATCTCCTTAAAGACAAAGTACACCCTCGCTATGGTTCTACAAGATACAGTGACGTCTGTCTACCATGATGCAACGATCAACCTTTTAGTAGTAGCAATGCAAACTATAAGTCTGTCGAACCGGACTTATGTATTGCACTCTTTCTCGAAATGAAACAATGCAGCAATATGGTATGGAATGCAAAAGACAGTAGGTGTACGAACTCTGAGATGTTGAAATGGTGTGGGAAGGCTTTAATTTATAGGCAAAAGAAATGTGCAGTTCAGCCTAAGAGTTACACTGGTTCGGCTGGAAAGGTAAGAGTCACACCCGTTCGGTTGGAAAAAACCGATTTGGTTCAGTTGTATTGGTTCGGCTTAGGGTCGCAACTGTTGGACCTTCAAACGGTCAGGAACCTCCCAAGACCAACGGTCAAAAATCTATTGGGTCACACGGGCTTCCGAAGCGGGTCGAAAATAGAATTAAATCTAGAAGGAAATTAATTTGATTAAATAAATTTTCAATAAAAAGATTATTATCTAAATGACCCGAACCCGTCACGGCTGCGGTTCGCACGTGTGGTAGTTTGGGCCAAAGCGCATGCTACCTATGTCTTTCCCCATCCACAAACGTGATGTGCCCCTTAGGACCCAAACCCTTAACCAATGTCAAGCTATATAAGCCATTAGAAAGTTTTATATTTTTCTTATGTGGGACTAATATCATTTTCACAAAAAATTACCAATATTTGGAGTCTACTTTGGATTCAATTTTTAATTCACATATAAATAATTTTGCCCAACCAAATACACAATCTTAAACTCCATGTGTATGTAAACACATTGCCACTTGGATCCACACATAAAAATATGTGGGATCCACTTTTATTTTAGCTTAAACTTAGCTAGAACTATATTTTCCCAAACTATTTTTTTAGCAGTCCCCCACATGAATGAAATTGAAGAATACGAAATGCAACAATATGTAAATGCTGAGAGAGTACAATTAAAGAGATATTCTGCAAAAAATAGGTAGCTGTTGGCCTTGAACCTTCCCTTGTGAAATATTGGGTTTACTAGATAATTAGTGGGCGCGATGCCTTGAACTGTCCAAGACAATAGAATTCACACACGATATCTCCGACACAATTTGGTTCTCATGGTTGTGTTCATTTTGGCCTTACACATGACCTAATTTTTCATGAGTGCTCTAGAGAATTTAGCATTGTCAGTTCTCATAGAACCGACCCTAGTTCACACTCATATAAGTAATTCTTATTAAGAGTATCATGCTATACTCCATTAGATTTCTCAAGATATAAAAATCAATAAAAGTAAAAGCTTAACCTTATTCACGATGCAACATCACTATGCATTTTCATCATAGGTATAGGATATGAGAAATTCTTCTTTGTGACTCTGGTGAGTTCACACAATTTAGTTGTCTTTTTGAACCTAGATCTTGGGATCTCTAGTCAACTATGTTGAGTTTCCATTATTGTGACTTCAATGTAGTAGGCTTAAGTCACATTTCCCTCGATGAATTATACACTTGCTCTCTAGATAATCCTTTAGTTAGTGGATCCGCGAATATTGTCTTTTGATTTCACATATTCGATGGAAATAATCCCACTTCAGGGTTTAGTTGTTTAAAAGTACTATGCCTACGATGAATGTCTCTAGACTTACCGTTATGCATATTACTTTGTGCCCTGCCAATTGTTGATTGGTTATCGCAATGGATACATATTGTTGGCATAGGTTTAGGCCACATCGAAATATCTTTTAAAAAATGGCGAAGCCATTCAGCTTCTTTGTCTACTTTATCCAAAGCGATGAATTCCGATTCCATTATTAACCTTGTTACACAAGTTTGCTTCATAAATTTTAAAGATACGGTTACACCTCGAAGGGTGAAGACATAACCACTAGCGAATTTGGAATCTTTTGTATCCAATATCTAGTTGACATCACAATATCCTTCTAACACTGCAGGATATCTAGTATAGTTTAGACTATAGTTTACGGAATACCTTAGATATCTAAGGACCCTAATGCTAACCTTCCAATGCTCTTTGCCTGGATTATGGATGTACCTATTTAACTTACTCACATTGTACGCAATATCTGGACGTGTGCAGTTCATTTAGTACATCAGACTTTCAATAATTTGAGAGTACTCTAACTGAGATACATTGCCACTCTTGTTTTGGGGTAGATATAGACTTGGATCTACAGGTATCCTTGCAGGACGTTCATCGTACCTGCCAAATTTACCCAATACTTTCTCAATATAATAAGATTGTGACAAAATATACCTATCAGATGTTTTAAAAAATTTCATTCCTAATATAACATCTGCGACACCCATGTCTTTCATGTCAAACTGTTTGTTCAACATTCGCTTGGTAGCTTTAATCATTTCATTATCACTACCAATGATGAGCATGTCATCAACATAAAGACAAACTATGACATAACCTTTGTTCGTGTGCATCACGTACACACATTTGTCACATTCGTTTATCTTGAATCCATTTGACATCATTGCATTGTCAAATTTCTCATGCCATTACTTCGGTACTTGTTTTAAACTATAGAGAAATTTGACAAGCTTACAAACATTCGTCAGGAACCGTATAAGACCAATGGTCAAAAATCTATTTGGTCATGCAGGCCTCCAAAGCGGGTCGAAAATATTCGAACGGTCAGAAACGGATCCAGAATTAAATCTAGAAAGAAATTAATTTAATTAAATAATTAAATAAAATTTAAATAAAAAGATTATTATCTAAATGACCCAAACCTGAACCCGGCCAGACGGCGGAGGCGCACGAATGTCAAGCTATATAAACAACTAGAAAGTTTCACATTTTTCCTATGCGAGACTAACATCATTTTTATCAAAAAATTTCAATCTTTGGAGTCTACTTTGGATTCGATTTCGAATTCACATATAAATGGTTTTGTCCAACGAAATACACAATCTTAAGCTCCATGTGTATGTAAACACATTGTCACTTGTATCCACACATAAAAATGTGGGACCCACTTTTATTTTAGCTTAAACTTAGTTTTTTAACAGTACATTGAGGCAAAATCCGAACACTAGGACTACTAACAGCAGCTAAAGGGCTTCCTGGATAAGCCTCTCCGTTAGAGCTTTTGAAAGTCCCATTACGCAGTCTGCTGTCCCAACCTGCAGGGGGAAGAAAACATTAGATGTTACTGCCATCACAAATGGAGATCAGGCACACACCAAACCCATATCTGTGATCCACTCCAATAAGCTAAACTTTTCCAGCCACTGCATTCTTGATCAGAAAAAGAACTCCCCACAGTAACATGTTCCAAATAACCTACGTAACTGCTAAAATAAAAGTTGAATGAAAAGAATAGTCAGCTGATAGATCGGAAAGTAACAAGGGCACTTCTTGAGGGAAACAGTTAAAGAGCAGTATTGGCAATTGTGTTTGCATGTAAGTGGTTGGAGGGGGTAATAGAGGAAAGCTTACCACCGTGTCAACAAAGGGCAATGTCAGTGGATGTTCAAGCATCAAGCCTCCAGCAACATTGAGCATAATTTCCTCCTCGACCTAAGCATATCTAGCCAGATAAATCCGGTAAAAAGAAAGAGTATTAAGTGAAGTTCATAAATTCATGAAACTTTACCAGGCTATCAATGACTTCATTTGGTATGTCATGGAAATAAACCTGCACAAAAAGACAACAACAATCAGTTTCCACAGGCTACCGTTAAGCTATGAAAGCAGTGAAGCACCATAATCTAACAGGAATGCAATGCCTAAATTGTTCCAAATAATGCACAAGTAATAATCAGAAAGGTAACTTAAGAAGTGGGGATGTTATTTTTCCATCTGCCATAAAAAAAATGTACTCTTAGTTATTACATTGACTAGGTACAGATATGGGAGACTGGTGTTTGTATGGTATATGTTTCAGCATACTATTTTACGGTGATTGTCCATTAGTGCATAAACTACTTTGTGGAGATTGTCCATTAGTGCATAAACTACTTCGTGGAGATTGTCAATTATAATTTAGTCTTAGTTTTGCATCTTTATACGCAAATCATGTCAAGTGAACAGTGGTCTCCAAGGCAAGGTTACTGGTCCAAGCAACAAACGAATAGAGAACTAATGAAAACAATAAAATGGCACAATGTTGCTGATAGTCACAGCTCAAGGTAGGTAAGTAAAGATATATTATAGATTCTCTATTCAGTCTCCCATTCCCATGTATGAAGCATGGTGTGTTGTTTATCCAGAACCAGCCTCCTTTTCAGCACCAGCAAACAAAAGCATTTCAAGCAGTACCATAGCTTTTGGTATCCCCTTCTTCCATGCAAGGGCATACACGTTGTTTCCAACAAAAGTATATCAGTGCTGTAGGCATGCCACGTAAAACACTCACGTAGAACACCAACACTCCTCGAACACTCGTGAAAGCGTGTCCGACAATTACTCTCAGCGAGTCTTATAAGAACTTGCATCAAGTGTATTATGCATTCTTTAGAATGCAATTGTCATGGGAATGAGATCTTGATTTTCAGTTATACTTTTTATGTCTTTTCAAAAATAACTACTCTCATGCTTTCTATTCTTCATTGCCTTTGGAAAAATTATCAGTATATACGACATATGATAATTTTGAGAGAATACATATCTTTAATGTATCGCGACCGTGTCGTGTCACGCATTTTTAAAAATCAACTTGTCGGCCTGTATATGTAGTGTTTATGTTGTGTCGCGTGTCTATGACTTTGCTAATTGATATCTTGCTTTCCTCTTGAATGATGCCATTAGCCTAATAGAACGGAAGACTAGGGTTGACAGTGCGGAATGTATAAGTTTGAGCTTCTAATAGTTCATGAATGAAAACAAATTCATAGGAGTGTAAATGGATGGCCTAAGCCCATATTGTTGACATTTATGAAACCACTGAGCCTCCACTTAGCAAGAATACAACGGATAAAAGATAGTCTTCAACTTTTTATTTTACAAGCAGCTGATTTCAGCTTCAGCCATATCAATATTCACCCTTCCTGAAGAATAGAGATTGGAAAAAGGAGAAAAAGTACCTCTGCCCTGTCCCATTCTCCCTTTCTGGTACCTGTAACAAGGTTGGTTACGAGTACAGATCCCACCACTGTAACATGACCACCAGAATAGCCTGCAAACTTATGTGAAACAGATCACAGGTAGCCAATTCAAGGCAACGGAAACAGTTACAAGAAAAGCCTATTAGAAAACCTTTGATAAATTGGCGTGCTTCTTCCTTGCTAGATGGTTTTTCTCTGATCACCCCTTCATATACCACCACCTCAAATCAATTAGGCGCAGAAGTAAGATGTAACCTCTAATAAGATCTATTTCAACCAAGAGAAAATAAACAAAGGAACAGCCTTTTTTCTCTTTGCAAATAACGTGTATAAGTAATATTCTGCTAAGTGGAAGTGTTCTAGCTGCACAGGTAGGCATCATTCATATCGGATCCAGTGGATAACAAACAGAGAGTAGGCAACAGAACCAGGAAAATAAGAACAGATGATGAAATGAAAACATACTGTGTCTGCAGTAATCAACAGTGTAGAGCGAGCATCATCCTCCAACTGACTTGTAATTTTGAGCTTTGATAAGATGGCATCTGCCTAAGAAGAAATTTCAATTAAATCAACGGAAGAGACTCTATTGAATGCATTCCTTATTATCATACAGGGACTAATCTTGGAAAATATTTGGAGGCATGACAGGAAGGGAAATGTCTGACCCTAGCCATTTGAAACCACACACATGATTGAACCCTGATAAGTTCATAAAGGATCCTTGAATAAAATTCACCTTATAACAGACTCACTTTGAAATGAAATTAAACTTTCAAAACAATACTAAACTCAACTTTGGGTCAATGTGTGTACTCTACCTTTGCCTCAGCCAGAGCCATTACCAATTCTTCAGGCATTTCCCTCCTGATGCTTTTCTCATCGATGTCTGCAGTCTAAAATCAACAACTAAATTAATCTTCCAAGTCCCTATACCAAGAACATACATTGCAAAAGACGATGAATTAAACTCCAGAATTTGCTTTTGCAACCACAATTTCTCCCCACAAACTTAAGATCCAGAGACAGTGGCAATACACCTTAAAAGCACGAGTATATATATGGCTGGGAAACATACCACGATTTCGAATTCATAGCCCATCTCGGCTAGAATGTGTCGACGAGCCATTGAAGATGAACCCAATATTATCTAGTACGAATCATTCCATCGCAAGATTAGTCGAGGATACGGAAGTAGATGGAGTAGAAATCAAACCATAAACAGGAGTTTCATCAACGAATACAAAAGATTGTGCTGTAGAGAGCAAAAGGGAAAGCAAGGACAATGTAGCTTGAGGAAGCTGGAGCAAACCTTAAAGAATGAATTCTTTGCAGCCATCCCTCTCGCATACACTTTGTATGATAGCTTAAGAGATAAGCCGTGACTCCAATGTTTTGGCTGTGGTGTCTGTGGCTCAACTGGCTCTGCTTAATCTGCCCGTTTAGTATACTGGAGTTGCAACACTGTGTCTATCACCACGAATATCTGTGCAAAACAAAAAACAAAAAAACTATTTATAGCCGTCAAAATTTAGAGTGAATATCAAGATATAGTAGGATGGATATGATAGAAAGCGAATTTTAAAATAGAGAAGTGAATGAGTATATAGAATATGTTTAAGTATTTAAAAAAAAGATTATATATATATATATATATATATATATATATATATATATAAGTAGACGTATGATATTTTTATAATTAACTATAGTATTTCAATAAATAAAAGTAAGATAAAATATGGATGAACCAGTGAGTGAGATATTTTATTTTTTTCAAAATTTTCAATTATTATATTTGAAATGCAAAAAAAAATTAAACCAATTCTGGATATTACAAATCCGGTTACTCATATCCATTCCATAGCCCATTCGAACTACCTCTAACAAACAAGCCCTAATTGTTTTAGTAATAACAAAACAAACACAAGGTTGTTTTATCCTTTCCTAAACAAACCTGGATAAAATATGGATGGACTAGTGAGTGAGGTATTTTATCCTTTGAAATTAAAAACTATTAAATCATAATCTCAAGTTCATCTGTTATCACTTTCAATAATTTTAAATCGTACGAGCCCACAAATGTCCAACTAACAACAGTTAACTAAAATAACTAACAACTAAAATAAAAACCAACTAGAAATTTTTTGTGTTTTAAATTAATTATTCAGAATGTGTTACGTAATGTGCGGTTAATTTATTTTATGTGATTCAAAACTTTTAGTGGCTTTATTTCGCTTCATGCGTGTTGTAAGGAGTGTTGAGGTTTTATTGGGAGTCCACTTGGGAACTAAAATCAGATTTTAGAGGAGGGAGGCAACAAACATTTCACTTTTTCCTATCTCTCTCTCTCTCTACCATTAGCTCTCCATTTTCTCTACCAATCACCTAAGAGTTCTTACTCCGATTTCAAATCCCTTCAAGACATAACGGGACTACATTGTGCTTGACGAGTATTCAAGGCTTGATCATAGATTCGTTGCTCGAAGGAGTGAATTGAGGTTTGCTCGCGTTTCGAAGCTAGGGTTTCGCACTCGGAGCTTTATATCTTGATCTGAAACTTAAGGTAGGGAAATTTCACTCTTATTATGCATATATGACATATTTTGGTGCTTGGCTTATGATCTTGGTCAATGATATGGTGTTTTAGAGTATTTGTGTACGATTTGCGATTTCTAATTTTTTTTTGAAATCGCCAGAGTTGCTCAAGCGACTCACTAGCTGTTGGAGCAACCTATGTAAAATTATATTGGTGTGCATTGGTTGTCTGTTGTGGCAGAATCTCATGTATTGCATGTGGTTTTAACTAGTATATCGTATAATCAAACCTTTTACGAACTATATATTTTAGTTCTAACGAAAAGCCTATATGTTTTGATATGGGATAAGTTTTAATCCTCGTTCTTTGTTAATTAGCATCTAATCATACATGAGTTTCGACTTATATTGTTGTATTAATCATTTTTCAGGTTGTGATGAGAACCAAGGGGTTAATGCTGTGGAGGAAAAACTCGCAGTTTTGCAATTAGGATTTATTTTTTTATTTTATTAAATTATTATTTATATTGGAGAGTTGTGGGTCCCGTTTGATTGTTTAATTGATTAGTTGGAGAATTGGTGTAAAAGATTAAGTTTTATTGTTTAATAATTTTATGTGGAAATTGATTAAAATTATTATATATTTTCTTTATATTAGTTTCGAGTTATGGTTTTTTTTCTACCCATGTCCTTGGAGTTTGGTGTGACACTGGCAGCTGATATCATTGCGCAAACAAGTACAGAAACTTCATTGATGCCATTTGTCGTCTTGCTTTCATAACTGTGTTACAAATGCCGGTTTCTTTTTCTTCCTTACATCTTTGCCCGAACCGGTACCTCCTATCATTGTCACTCTAGTTTCTCAACCTCACCCCTCTCCTGCTGAAACACTTTGGTCAACTCCAGTCATTGTCTAATACACAAATGAGGCTCACTTCCTTTTCCTCGTGACATTTTTTTCATACAAAAAGATGTTGAATTGTAGTTGTTTTTATTATCAGCAAAGAGAAGATGATGTAATGCTCTCCTCCAAATTATAAATTATCAAAAGAGGAAACTTTTGAGCCTAGTGATTGAAGATAAGCTACATCCTGGGGTTTCTGGTTATCTACACAAGCTGATCGTGTTTGAAAAGAAGGTCATGGAAGCAACTATGAATTTCAGCAAAAGGTACGGGATTGAAGGATCGGTATTTGTAGCAAAGGTGGACGGTCTAGTCTTGATCAGAGGCTATATCCTATATATAGCTCTAGATGTAGCCAATCTGCTGTAGTACGTCCACGAACGTAATACTCAACCAAGTATTGTTCACAGGTATACAATATCGAGGAACATACTTCTCACCTCATGTTTCAAGGCCTGCGACGAACAATAATGACCAAAATAGATGTTTTTTATTTGGTGTTGTTCTAGTGAAGTTGCTCGCATGAAAGAAAGCGATGGAGATGAAGAGGATGGAGAGATAGTGATGTCATGAAAGCTGAAAGGGGGATTTTGGAAGATGAGGAGAAGAGAAAGGAGAGGTTGAGGAGGTGGATGGATCCCAAGATGGACAACTTTTGCCCATTCATGGAGCTATGAGCTTGCCAAGCTCAGCAAAAGCATGTACATCAGATAAGTATTCGGGAGCCCAAGAATGGCGGGTATGGTGTTCCAACTCTCCATTCTAACGCACTTGTCTCAGGATATGTATGAGAGGTCTTGGTTATCATCTAGTTCGGAAGCTGAAGGGGTCATTTCTCATGGTTTGTGTTTGATGTTCCGAAAAAAAAGAACAATGTATCCAAAATTTCTCGTAACATATAAATGTGAAGCCATAAGAAAACACTTGGAATTTTCTTATGTATCTGATTGGGAAAGCACCTCAGATACTAGCAAACTCATCGTTAGACTACCCTTCTTTCGGACTGATGTCTATTAACATGACAATGGACCAGAATAGCTGCATCTGTGCTCGTCTTTCTGAACTCTTAACGCTCTTCCCTGAAAAAAATGCTAGAAACTTGCAAAATCCTAACACAGGAGTTAAGGGATACGATGCAAGAAATTGAAGATAATGAAGTATAAAAACAAGAATGCGGAATTTGCATATTTCATCCAATGTGGATTACGTCCACAGTTGCAGCTGTTTTACTATAACATGGGAGTAGTCTCAAACATAAGACTTGAGATGATGGTATAGCAATGAACTCTAGGAAGAAGAGCCGCAACACAGACAAAGCAGCATCCTCACTAGCACCACCATTATTACCTTCAAGCTTTGCATCCACTGGAAAACCCCAGAGTAAACAGAATCACTGAACCTATTATTGGGCAGATGTTTTGAGTTCCGACAGCACCTATTTCTTTTTCCCTGGTGTTCCTTTCAAGCAACCCAACATATTTCGGTTGGGATGCGAAAAGCCAGCAAACAAACAAAGAAATGAACTATAACAGCGAGACAAGTTCCAATCCCATATGAAGTCGTTTCTTTCACTTTTTGTGCCATAGAACACAAATAAGAGGTGAAATGCTTTTGCACAGTGACTTATGGTTTAAGAGCTCAAAGGATGCAGTTGGCAGCGGAAGTAGAATAACTGTAAAAGGAAAATGTTGGATCTTCTTCAGAAAATTCATCTGTTCAACCAACACTTATAGCACTTATGGTTTTTTTACCAATGAATTTAGTCGTCTACCATCATTCATACAATTCCAACAGTATCCACGATAAAAATTGTAACTATTATTATCTTCTCATCCTGCTACAACAAATATTCTGTTGACCCATTTCAGACAAGTTCTTAAGAGCTCTGATGGTTCGAAACATCCATCACACACAAAAACATGATAGAACAACCAAAACTCAAATAAGTTTTTCAGTAAAAGTTTATACAAACACAAAACAAAAACTCTGCTGAAACTTTAGTACCTTGAGCTGCTATTGGACGATTCCCAGTTGAGTGAAGTGTTTAGAATTCTTAACAGAGACTGCACAATCTCGTCCATTCCTGGGCGGCCTTGCGGGTCTTTGCTTATGCAGCAATCAATCAACTTGGCAACGAGAATGGCAAGCTCTGCAGGATAATTCCCTTGCAAAGAAGGATCCATAAAATCCCTCAATTTCTCTTTTCCAATCTCCTCATCAACCACAGGAACTAAGACCTCTGATAAGTGCAAGTTCACTCCTTCGAATAACCTACTAACTTCTTTCCCCGTAAGTATCTCAAGCAAGAGAACCCCAAATGCATAGACATCAAGCTTTGTTGAGACAAACCCATTCTCTAAATACTCAGGAGCCATGTAACCTTTTGTTCCAACTATATGCCTCGTCAATGCATATTGACCATCCTGCAGTTCTGCTGACCTTGCTAGCCCAAATTTGGCAATCTTAGCCCGGAAATCACCATCAAGAAGTACATTACTGCTCCTCAAATCCTTGTGGACATAGGGATAGGAAGTATAGTTATGGATATAGTTAAGCCCCATCGCCACATCCGTAGCAATTTGTACCCTCTGTGACCAATTCAGAAACTTCTGATCATTGTTGTTGGAATAAATCCAGGCGCTCAATGGTCCATTAACAGCATATTCATAAACGAGATACCATTGGCCTTCATTGAAGCAAACACCCGATAGGCTGATAAGATTAAAGTGGTTGATCTTGTTTAGTATGTCTATTTCCTTTGACACATCTCCATCCATCTTCTTAATCGCAGCAGAATCACCATTGATTGTTCCACGATAAACAGATCCTTTAATCCAACAACTGGGGCTGAAATTCTCAGTTGCGGATTGAAGTTCTTTGTAAGTATACACTTTTAGAGATTGAGCTATGGAAGAAATACTCTCCAACGAATCCTGGGTTTGTCCCTCCAATTTTTTCTCGTATGCTTTCTCAATTGACTCAAAGCTTTCCGAGGTAATAACCAAATGAGTTTTCTTTTTTGTCTTACGTGAAAACATGTAGAAACCAATAATCCCGACACCCAAAACAAGACCACCACCTCCAAGAACTCCAAGGAGAACATAAACCCATGTTAAGGATCTTTTATTTGATGAGGGCGTTTGGGGAGGTGTAGGAGATGGTGGAGGTGGTGGTGGTGCTACTGTTTGGGAACTTGAAGGTGGGGTTTTGAGAGGAACTAAAAGGGTAGTAAAGGGGTAGATGGTGAAGTGTTGTTCAGATAGACTATTGGCTTCAAGAGTCCTCCCAGTATCCACCCCAAAAATTGAAGATATGATTGAGACACTCTGGCTCCAGGTGACTAAGTAACTCAACAGATAATTTACCCCCTCATCACTTTGGTTCTTTGTAGGACAAGCACATCTAAGAGGAACAGTAAGTCTTGTACCAGAATATAAATTTTTAGTTGTCAGATTGTTATTCTGATCCTGGAGAGCTTGGCAGGTTGTGAGGGATTGAAAGGAATTGTTTGCAATCAACAAGTAAGTGTTTCCATGCTGAACCAAAAAGGATGTGTTTGATTGGTAGTACTCACCTGAACAAGAACAGGTCACCGGAACAAGGACGAGTTTATCGGTGTCGAATGTGGCGTTCTCGGCTACAGAATTGAGCTGAGAAAGCTGCGATGGGTCAGCACCCAACAGCTCGGAGATGGAGGAAACAGTGGTGTAAGGGGATTGAGATCTGAAGGTTAGGTAAGATTGGCAACTCCTGTTGAAGCCATTACAGTTGTAGCCGAAAGCAGAAGTGGAATTATCCGTGGTGTGGCAGAGTGTTGTGGCTTTCCCAACATAAGGCTGCTGGGAAAGAATCAAACAAGGGCCAGAGATTAGAAAGATTGATGACACAGTGATCAGGAAGCTAATGAAATCCATATATGAATGTATATGTTGATCAGAAAGATTAAATTCAAGGGTGGTGTTCTTCTTTTCCTGCATAAATTTCCATAACAAAAACAATTTGTCTCTCTCGGAGAATGGAAGTTTACGGGTTTTGGGCTTTTGATTCCGAGACAACATGCCTTGTGAATATCTCTGATTGACTACCTCGGCTTGCGCGTAAGAGTTGACTTCAACAAGGAATCCTTCAGCTCCGCGTAAGGCTAAACTTTATTATTATTAATTTTTTTATTTCTGTTCAAAAAAATGTTTGGGTTAAAATTTTTATGAACTATTTGCGACGGTAAGAATTTTAAAAATAAAAAAAAATTTGAAACGAAAATAAGTCTGAAATGACAAGATATTTTTTTTGAAATATTTTTGTTATTTTAAAAAAATTTAACCTCGTCGAGAATAATTAATAAATTATGAAATTTTAACTCAAAACAAACAAACAAAAATTTTTCCAAATAAAATAAACGAAATTAGGTGAGACTTAGCCTGTTCACTTCTGGTAAAATAATACTAGAAATTATTATATCTTTCTATCTTGTAATTTGGTGAGAGGAATGATGAGAGTCAAAAAAGTGAATGTTATGATTAGAACAACCCGCTTGGCAGGAGATATAAATTTTGATCTCTTAGTTAAGAGACTGGATAGACGACGTAAATGGAGTACTTAATTAAGAAGGTGTTTGGTTGAGTTTTGTAATAAGGCGAGGAGTTATGTAAGACATGATTTGGTTGTGCTTTGTGTGAGTAGATTAGGAGTTCTTAAGCAAATGTTAGGTAACCCCCTGTTCAGTGCATGCATTATATTATACTTATTTATATACTTATTACACTTATATATTCTTTCAAATATTAAATATATGTTTAAATAAAATTATATATAAGTATATTTATATACGTACTTATATACGTATACACAAATATAATATATATTTATACACGTGTTGATATATATATATATATATATATATATATATATATTATGTATATTTATGTATATATGACATAAACACATGTGTATATTTATTTACATAAATAAGAATATAGGTATATCATATGTATGCATACATATATATACATACATATATGATATGTGTATGTACTTAGTTATGTACATAACATATACATATATACAGATACATATTGTGTGCATATACATATATATTATGTGTATATATTATGTATATACATAATATGTTAACATATACACATTACCTGTGTACGTAATATATATATATATATATATATATATATATATACATATATATATACACGCGCGCGACACATGCGCACACGCATGTAGGTAGGTATATAAATATATATAAGTAATAATCATAATCACGAATATGTATTCATTCGAACTTATGCATTTTATTATTTATGCAATACTCTGTACGTTTTCAATCAATACTTAATGTCGTGAAATCATCCGATTGTACATGAAGCATGATAATTGTATTTCGAAGCTTGAACCCTAGGGAAACACATTCGAATGTTGATGCATAATAATATAGTCCTAGGGATTGGACTTTGTAGTTGCTTACCCGAATCTTCTAATGTGCAGTGTGTGAACTGATTATGCTATCAACGTTCTGGTTGTTGTAAACGACAAACTCTGATAAACTGGATGAATTATGATGTCATAGACGTCACGAGTATTAGTTAATGTTGTCAGTATCTCTGTCACGACCTGTCCCAAAAACACATGGGTTGTGACTAGCCGATGGGGTTTAATCCATCGAGGCCTCAATTTGTAAAATTGGTTTAGGAAATTTTCATAATATTAGAGTGTGATATTTAAAAGAAAATGCATAATAAGAAAAAAAAATCCGAAGTGCTAGTGATAAACTATCTATTATATTATCCATGATTAAGTCCCCGACTCAGCCACAAGCGGCTCTTTTGAAAATCAAAAAGTATAATAACATAAATCTGAAACAGAAAGTGCATGATAGGAAAATAACTAATAGCACTGAAACTAGAAAACTTGACAAAGGTATTAAGTCAAGTAGCGTCCTCGTCTCCAAAAGCACATGTAGCTGTAATCAACAACAACTCTTAAGCACTAGGCTAATATGAATTTCGTTATAACAGTATTTATCGAGTGTCGTACAAAATAAAACTTTCCTTGTATGGATGCATTATAAAACAATTTACAGTCTACAAATATGTCAAGTGATCGATAGCGTTTGCAAAGAATTATATTTCTTTTTTTGAAGCCCATCTTCTCATTATAGGTTCCGACTGAATTTTCACTTCTAGAAATGATTTCCATTCCAGAATAATAGTCAATTCATTTGTCCAATGGTCACCAAATATAGGCAGCTACCCTATCAGATATAAAATTGACATGATGTCATTCGGCGGATCTATTGATCGTCAATCTTTCTACCTTGTTTCATTCATCTCACCATATTTCTTATCCCCTGGTGGTTGGGACACTGCACGAATATTTAATTGATAATTTTCCTTGATAATTTATAAAAATAAATATGAATGCCATGGAAAAGTTATTTGCCAAATCCTCATTCACCATAATTCATGCAATTTTATAACTTCCATAAATATCTCGATTGTTCACTTATTGATTTTAATACAAATAACATGGATACCAAAAATAATATAATTTTCACCAATTAATGATAAATATGTATTTTTTCTATAATAGGTAAACAAAGCATAACAAAACTCACCTTGATAGTCGTTTATCCAAAAATTCTCATACCGTCCTACGCGTCACTAACCTCGGGATCTAGCATAAAGATAATTGGACTTAGCATCATCGTAATCTAAGTTCTATAAAAACCTTGAATATTTTGACAGTTTGTTTGACTCGTGTCAAGACGGTGTTCGATGTGTCCAAGAGTCACATGAACTAATTTTCTTTAAGTGTTTAGATTAAGGTATTGTTTTTAAGGGTCAAGTGATGAATCTTGGTCAACCACTAAGTCTCGTGTTGGGTCTAAATGTGATTTGGTTCAAACGAATATTTTCAATTTTAAAAAGATTTTTCGTTTCGAATCTCGAGGAATACTCGTACGTGATCAAACCTGGACTACTTCTAATAAGTTTTGTCAAGACTGATCCGAACCCATACCGGGTCAGGGCTGCCTGAACTGCCCAAAGCTGGACAGTGTAAACTACCCAAAAACTACAATCAAGCAGTTGCTGCATTCAACAACTCATTTCTCCTATTCCCGGGCCCTCTGAGCCTCGGGCCCAACATGCATGCGTGCTAGAATGTGCCGTCTACAACCGCTAGTAAGTATTCTTATATAAATATTGTAGAATAAAACTCCGAGTGATTAAACAAGATATACTATAGGTAAAATTGGGTAGTGCACTTTTTTCCTTTCAAACAGCCAAACCTTTTATTTTTTTCAACATAATGACCTTGAGTTTGAATATGTATGAGTACTATGGTGTCTTGCCTACAACTCTTATAAAAAATCTTGACCCCAAATGAAACGAGATAAAAACGAAATGCATTCGAACGCAAGGTGTATAAAAGGAACAAAAGTAAATCGATACCTTTGATCGCGTTTTGCTTCAGATATGAGTATCCCGAGCACATCCCAAGCTCAACCACAGACTGGCCGAGCTTTTTCTAACTCCCTCTTGCTAGTATGGTCTTCTCCCCCC
>JABCMJ010007957.1:0-17770 GCA_014822125.1 Arbutus unedo
ACTGCTGCACGTGGCTGCTGCTACTGCTGCACGCAGCTGCTGCTGCTACTGCACGTGGCTGCTTCTGCGCTGCTACTGCTACTGCTGCACGTGGCTGCTGCTGCTGCTGCACGTGGCTGCTGCTGCTGCACGTGGCTATTTTATTCGGGGTGCCTCGCGAACACAAGTTATTTTCAGTTTCTAAATCATTTTCAGTAAAAGGAAATTCAAATTGAACAGCATACATCTTAGATTTTTTGGGCTAACCAAAAGAGGTCAAACTTGACTCCCCTCGCCTTACCTTCTATTTCAGTCAAACTAACTAAATTAGTAGCTTCCTTTTCCTTCCATCTCTCTTAACTCCTTCGTTCCATTTTCTTCGTCATTGTGCAAATGTAGCACTATATTGTGTCGCAGACTCGCAACACTCTAGGCTTTGCTGGAAATAGTCCTGGCTTCGTTAGAGGAGTTCTCCTATTTTTTGCAATGCATGCTGCACATCCTTCTGATTATTCGAAGGAACTGCCTCTATGAAAAAGCCACACAGATGATAGTGAAAAGATTTAGCACCACCACTTCTACCAAGAAGAAATAACAAAATATCTACAAAGAAAATACGACAACCAATGGCTCTCGCTAATGTTCCGTACATATTATTACTATTATTATTGTCTTAAATTTTTTTTTTTTGGGGGGGGGGGTGGGTGTGTGTGGTCATTCTGTGCTGTAACACCTTAAATGCAACATTTTGGAATGTGATTGTGGTTCTGATCATATATTAAGATGATTGTATTAACTCTTCATTAAGGTTGTCATATCTGCCGAGGTGTTGATTCCCGGAGTCAGACATTTGTTGTGTGCTGAAGGTTGTTGGTGGTATTATTTGGTATACTCACTGAGTTGAATATTGTATGGATATGATGACCGAATTGTGGACTTAATTGTGCACGACCGGCACGTTATCCTACCAATCATTTTCCCAGCACTGGAAAGGAATGTTCAGAGCCACTGGAACCAGTCAGTGCTGAACTCAACTCTAAATGTGAGGAAGATGTTCGCAGAGATGGATGATCCGCTGTTCCAGGCCTGCCATGACCATTTCAAGGAGGAACAAGCAAACCTAAGTTTGGCAGTGGAGGAGCGGAAGGAAACGTGGGAGCGACTTGAAAATGCAGCCAGTCTCCAGCCTGTAACCGAAAACACTGCTGTCCTGGTAACTCCTCTAGCTACCTCTGTCACCTGCTAAGCAGCATTTTTGTCTGCACTTGGTAGTTCACCTCCCTTAAGTCCCTTCTTTAGTATTGGAGACCGTAAGAAATGTATGGATACGAAAAGCAGAAGGAATGTTCCTTTTCTGTTAGATGTTGTAACTTATTAGGTACCATGTGTCATCCTCGTTAAGAAGGGGAGTTCAAAATTTCCTTATGTAGAAGGGTCATTTAGATGGCATTCTGGTGGATTTTGTAAGCTCACATCTTTTGACAATTGGCTGGCTGCTTCTGTAAATCTGCCATGTGCATGCATGTACTCTGTGTTGTGCGTGTGTGCGTGTGTGAGAGAGAGAGAGAGAAATTGATGGCGAATTTGATGAGATCACAACAATTTCACGCTTAGAACGTCAGATATTTACAACTGTAAGGTAAATGGAGTGTTGCATTGATCTTGACATACTTATTGTTGTCCTGTAGATTTAACCTGCAGTGCTCTTATTTCCTCCTGTCCTAGTAAACTTGACGGTCAGAATCCTTTTCATATCGGTTAAACTGACCCAATCTTTCATATCTACCAACTTTAGATAATCTCATCAGAACTTTTGAATCTGTTTGATCAGCTCATGACTCTGGAATGGAAGTGCATGGTGAATCTGTCATAAGCCTAATGTGATTTGTCTTCCTTATTTTGGATTGCTTTGAAATAAAAATCACGAGGCTGATAAACATATGAGAAAGGAGCAATGTATTGCCGAAATATCCTCTTGTTCTAGCATAAGCATTTTAGTGCACGCTTTCCATTTTTGATGAATTTTCTTATATGTAGTTGTGGTCAGATTTGATTCATATGAGACCCTGTTTCAAGTTTGGAGAATATCAGGAGTCATTACGAAAGAGAAGGGCATGAATATCACCCATGCTACTGTTCAGTAGCACAATTAATTGCATTTAATATTAACCAAAACACCAGCCTATTCGGTGGAGCTATCTGACCTCTTATTATGCCAAAGACCTCCCCAGTGCCCATCCCATGTGAGACTGAGAGACCGTGACATTCACCTCCACTTGACCATGCAACATCCTCGTCGGGGCCGAGCCACCTGCTAACAACATCCTTCTCGCGTCAGGCTCTTGGATAAGGCACTGGGTGTATTTGTTACGGGTCGACCTCGAACCCCAAAAATTAGGATATTTGGGGGAAGTTATGTCTTATATCTTGGGCGTGCATTGTGCAGGTACGGTATTTGATTGTAGGTTAAGAATGTCGAGTTTGCGATGGCATTATGAAGCTGCTGCTGTTGTAATTGACGAATGAACACATTTGAGTCGCACCTTTTTCTGAGGAATTCCACATTTTATAGACAAAGGGAACATTTTGGTAAAAGGGGTTTTGTGGTTTTCTTCTTTGTTTCATTGCAAGGGTAGAAAAGGAGGACAGTCATAATTAACTTTGCAATGGATTTCTCATCATTGATTTCGGACAAGTGATGGGAGATTAAGGGGTGCCCGCCCTCCAGAAATTTGTTTGCGGGGTACTAGTTGTACTTTTTTTTAATACAATAATGGAAAAAAATATATTTCTAGATAATAAATCTAAAATCTTACATATTCATTTTGATAGAATATGAATTTAATTTAAGGTAATTTACATAAAACATTCTTCATTTATCACTTGATTTTACTTAATTTTTTCCATCTTCTAACTATTTCAATACACTTCTTGATCTTTTCAAATGTGACGATCTATTTTTTGAATTGATACACAGAGCTACTTATCGTATTCTCGTCTAAGTGCGTCTATCCAAAAGAGAGAGGTCGTTATATTTAGAAAGATTAGGGATATATTGTGACAATTGAAAGATGAAAGGGTTAAATGAAACTGAGTAATAGATGAAGGTTTTTTTTTTATGTAAATTACCTTTTAATTTATAAAAACTCCTGACAACTATCTATACAATTGAAAAGTATAGATGACAAAATTATTTTAATGCTGCTAAATATTTTTATTATTATATTCCTCATCGATTTATCGTTTATCTATTAATTTTCATTTAATTGTGATACAGAGTTCTTCACAATCTATATATCATTAATGTTACCTTTTGATTTGAATATAATGTTTGGTACAATTTTATAACTAAAATATTACATCTTGAACAATATTACAATTTTAATGGGTTTAAATTTGCAAATGTAGTTTTAAACCTTTACTTAGAGCACAAAGTTTGAACTTAAGTGGGTGTCAAATGACTCCCACTTGAGCTCACTTCCCCTCCCATGAATACAAAGAGCATTCGCAACATGTGTTTGTGGGCACTTGTCCCAGTCAGAAGCATATTGATTTTGTTATTAGTACGACACGATATCATGTATCTGTATACATTTTTAGATTTATCGCTAAAAATAATTAAATTCCTTGAATAATATTTTCTAAAAAAAATTATATTTGACATATAAAAACTTAAAGAGATTTTTCATAAATTAGAAGAATCCTTTTTTTTTTTAATCCGCAATTGAAAGAGTCCTTATTGAAAGCATTCAAACTTGTAGATAGAAAACTAAAAAAGTACACAAATATTAATTGGTTTTGTGGTGCAACAGTAGACAATATTATTTGTTGTACATAATATCTAATTTCCTTATCGGTGGGGCACGAGATTGATGAAGTTGTTATACTTTGAGAGAAGCCCCTCTCGTTTCTTTCAGATTGACGAAGTGTAGTTTAGGGCCAACATAACATTTAATTTTCCTAATTACATTTTTAGATCTTAATTTTGCTGTAATTACAACCAAAAAACGTGTCTCAATCGAGATCCAGTATTCCGTTGGAACGGACAAAACCGACTGGACTAGCCTAGAACAACTTGTATATTGGTCAAAACGGAACGAATTACAACATGCCCTGATGTGGCTCCAATACGAAATATACCGCCCAATACCGACAGCGTCATTGATAATTTCGGGGTTAACTATTTATCCATTTACGCCAAACAAAAGATTAGCCAGTACCACGAGGAAGGTGGTATTAGCTAGTTCTCGTACCCTTGATTATCTCATCGAAAATAATTCTCATTAATTATCTCATACTAATCTCATTTTTTGATGCATTCATTTTGCAAGTTTTGATGCATTTTTTGTCCACACTAAAGATCAAGTCAACCGAAAAGGTTTGATTGAATCTTATTTGTGTTTATTTCTCCAGTAATAAATATATTTTATGCAAATAGATATCGATGTTCAATCAACCTAATTTTTAGCACGAAAACCGCACACCTCAAGACTATAAATGCTATTATGAGTCACATTAAGAAGCACACAAAGAACACATTGGAGATTCTTGATTTGTCATCCAATCTTAATCCTTCACAAAAGTTCATTTGAGGCAAACTTGCCACGCTCAGGTGCTTTTTGAAAAGCCAATTCAACCAAACTCATCCATCACATTATACAGACTGCGCAAAAAAGCCAAGTTTTACGTTAATACATTTCTACAACAACGGTCACAAATTATTCATTTGTTGTTCCATCTACAGTTATACAGGTCTGGACCCTCTGGTAGCACCAGAAATGGTTACAATGTTACAACCACCACAAGAGCTTTTGGTAAGAAAGGAACAAAAAAGGGGATACATTAGAAGTCTAAAGCAGTAGAGACGGCTATCAAAGATAGCTCGAAAAATTACTACCAGAAGATGACTAGCAGGTCAAAGAAACAAGCATTTCTCCATCTCTTCTGCAATAAATAGCTTTTCTGTAACTTTAGAAAACTGATTCCACAGGTTTAGGAGAGGATAAGTTCGCCACGCTCTTGAACTGTCATGAAAAAGGATGTTTTTTTTGTCAGATGATTGCATAGCTAAATAAATCCATATTAGTGCTCTACTGGTAACCTTTTTGTTTTCTTTGCACTGTGTATGGATCTTGGATAACTGTAACCAAAAGGCTACCTTTCCGCTTTTTTGGGGAATGAAAAATGATTTAGACAAGGGGATGACGGATTAAATTCGAACTATGCAGTCTAAATATTCATCACCGGTGTACACATGCGGTGATTGAATCTTGTGTTTGTGGAGGGAAAAGAAAGAGAGGGAAAGAAAGAGGGACAAAAGAATGTAATGAAACAAGCTAAGTCTTTCATTTAACTGTTTTTAGTTGGGCTTTCAATGATTGTTTATATTCAAACTGAATATGTTAAGGAATTCTATTTCCCTTATGTTGTCCTCTCTTGCAAATCCAAGATCCAAACATAGAAGTGCAACAGGTATTGAGTTAGCATGTGTGACCACTGACCCGCTGAATTTAGAAAAGTAAGCCGAATATAGAGACACAAGTTATACCGCAATTATGTGGGTACTTACCTTCTGGTGCCTATACTTCTCCCTTATAGCATTCGAAGAGCATCCATTAGTGTTGAGTTGCAACTCTTGCAATGCAAGAACTGAACCTTTCAGATCTGATGTCATGTAACTGGTGTAGTGCTCTAGAGTTGGGTTCTGCAAGAATTCTGAAATGGAGTCACTTTCCGTAGTTTAAAGCAAGAAAACACATGAATAGTGCTAGTAATTTTAGGTCGTGCTTGGATCATGGATTCATGAAAGGAGAAGAAAAGTAAATGTAATAAGTATACAAACGTCTCGCACAGAAGAGGATTAAAGATTAAATCTGTTCTTTTTCCTTTTCTTTTCCCTCCGCGAATACCCATAAGTGCAAGATCCAAACACAACCTACTAAGGAACTAGGAAATGCGGACCCATGGGTGATCTGACTGATTAAGTGTCCATCTGGCTAGAAGCACTGCAGATGCAGCTACAAGGGATGGAAGGAACTTGAGGAAGCTGTACTCAACAAGACTTAATTCCGCTAAATAATTTGCCAAGAACTCCAGTTCAACACAAGGAACCTGCAAATCAGATAAGTTTGATTGTTACAAAAACCAGTTTAATTCGCATGAATTTAGCTTGTTTGGGGGCATGAGGGAAATAAACATCGAACATACCTTAAAGGTAGTTTGTGCTGCTTGAATGAATCTCCTGAAAACCGGGAATGATCAAGTGTATGTTAAAAGGTGAACTCAGTCAGATAGTTTTGTTGATGTAAAGATGACTGGTGGTGGATGTGCCCATTACCTGAGGAACTTTTTTGTGGTCGGAAAAGATAAGTGAAAACCAAGAAAGTTCAGAACTTGACACTCCATTTTCACCACCTGCCGTGTATACCTCAGTCATAATGTTAAACCAAAAATAGACATACAAAGAAAACAAGCCAGAGTCTTAATCTTTTGTACATCTGTATAGAGAATAGGAATCACCCCTGACTAGAGACACTGGCACAATCTATGCAACATGGATTAGGGTATGCTTTTATGTTCAAAGAATGTAAGTCAAAGCATAGTTGAAATATGCTTTGAAGTGACCACGATGAAACAGAATTAGCATGCCTTTTATATTAGCCGCACCCGGTTTTTGAATGCTATATTTGATTGGATATTGAAGCTTTCAGAAGAACCAACATCCAACGGTAGCCAAGAACATACCTCTTCTCTCGTGTAAGTGTTGTCTGTGATGAAGCAAAGCTCCTCCACACGAGGGGCAACAATTTCTTCATATTTTCTTCAGGCAATGATAGAACAAATAATATCCATAAGCGATGTACAAGATCCACAGGTCATCTAATAAATTGCCAGATAGAAAATGCAAGCACGAGTTGCCTAATTCTTCCAACCAAGAGCAAAACAGTGGTAGTAATACAGAGTTATTCAATTATGGGACACATACACATAGGTTAACATATACGTATAAGCGCATGAGAGGAGGGAAGGAGGGGGGGGGGGGGGTGGTTAGTAGTGTTTTATGACGATTTATGTAGGGATGGTTTTATCAATCTTCTGGCATAAGTTCATTTGAAGACCACTGAAGGTAGCTATGATTCACTGGGCTGAATCTTTCCATTTCCAGGCAATGGATATACAATTACTATTCTGATATAAGCCTGCATGCATAGTTACCAAAGATCTATTTCTTGGTAAGTTGTGTTTGGGTTGATGGATTTGGACGATGGGGCATTCAGATGCAAAAAGACTAAGGTTTTGATCAACCGTGACAGACTTACAGAGTTAAGGTAGGGTACAGACTAGCGGCAAGAGACATATGTCCAAATAGAATCCTTTGCTCGACTGATATCAAAGAAAGACTCAATACCTATTTCAATATCTATCTGCAACTTGGAAAAGAAAAATAGAAAAACTAATCCTAAAGCAAAAAAGGATTCTTATTGTTTTTGTTGGGTTAAAAAGCAGTTTCATCGTCAGGATCTTATCAGTTGCTCTGAATCTAGAAAGCTCTCTCCAGATTTTTTTAGTGATGCTTCAATTTTAGTATAACCTGGAACTCACAACATATGACTTACGAGGCAATTAGCATGCAAGTAACACCAAGCAGCTGAAGTCTTTGTTTTTCAATGCGATTTTGAGAGAGAAACCGGTCAACGAGATTGACTGTGAGGTAAAGTGTGTCTGGGACCAACCTATATTCTTCAGAAACCTGCAAAGGAAGATACAAAAGTGGTTTAAAGAGAAGGATCAACTTAAAAGCTACAAAGCGGGTGTGAGTGTGTGTGTGTATGTCAGCACATGTTAACTACTGTAATTCCTATAAGCTACTGTTCCGATGTGAAATTAACAAGGAAAGAGTGAATCCATTGATATTCAAACCTACTTTGCACATATACAAAGCTTTATAGAAATTCATTTCATGCACATGATGCCTGTTCAAAGGATGGCAGTATGGAACGGGTTCACAGATGAAGAGAATGTTTCTATAGATCAAACTTCCATAACTTCGAGGCAACAATTAATTGGCTTCACAAACATCTTATACGCAACAAAAAGAAGTATATGTGTTTCCAAACAGATGCATATAATGTTATGTTAAGATCAGTATATATGCAAGCCCAAGGGACCGAACAAACCTCCACAAGCCAATCAATTAGAACTCCCCGCATGGTTGGAGTAATTTCTCGCTGTGAAATTTTCATGTAATTGGCTGAAGGCCTTCGATCAAGCTGAAAAAAGGGGAGGGAGAAAAGGAGAAATTGAATATATAATCTTACAAAACATTAACGGAAAAAATAGAGAACCTCTAACTTGGGACCAAAATGCTGATTAATTTCTAAAAGAAAGCTAAATACAATCTTGTTTCAAGAACAGGGGAAGCAAAAAAAGATAAATTACTTTTCTTTCTTATACAAACGACCAACCAACGAGACAAGATTCACTAATATGTGGACAACTATAACTGATGGAATCCAACTGTGATGACATAATTCTTCGATTGATTAGAATCACAAGATAACTTTACATGTATAAACTCGTAGGACTAACAAAATTCATGATCTTTAAGATTGTTACGATGTTTGAGAAGTGCTGCTAGCACTGCAACGGATGTGCAATTAAGCATAAGAACTCCTTATCAAAGGCAGGTAAAAGATAAAACAGCAATTACTAGTAGTAAATGGTAATGGTAGGTCAGAAGCTATACAAACCTCCATAACATGTAAATTTCTGTAAATGTCAGGGGCATACAGGCTGCACATTAGAGGATCCTTATGGTTAGAATCAACATCAGTTATTTGTAGAGAATTAGAGGCTTCCAATTTTTCGCAAGACTTGCCTCCTGCAAACACGGAAAAACATCATTATGCCAGGCTAAGAGCTATTAGATTTTGGAAGAGAAGAACCCAACCAATACTACATTTTGATTATAAACATATTGTTTCTGCCTTCAATTTCATGGTATGTCTTCTCATTTCTAAATTCTAAACTATGAATCAGGAAAAACCAGTTCATCTAATGTCACCTTGATCAGGAATGAATTTGAAAAAAGGACATCTAAGGCCTAAAGTGATAACAGATCACTTAGTGAACTCAAAAGCTTCATTATTACGGTATTCAAAATAGGTAGTAGTGGCCATAAAGATGCTTACAAGAGAATATACTCGTATTGACTGTAAATATGAAACATGGAGTTGAAACAGACACAATCAAGCACTAATGAAACGGAGGCACAACATCTGAAAATCAGGCATAATATAAATAGCAAGTAAACCCACAATTTTATAGTTTATGAGCTGGTGGAGAAGATGAAGAAGCATCTAACCTTTCTTGAAAGGGCTTTTCGGGCGAGTATGCTTGCTGGAAGTTTGCTTCACAAGAATCATGCTTGCTTCACCAACTTCTTTTGTACTAATGGAATTAGTTTGTCCATTTGCTACATTTTCTGTTAAGTTAACACATAAAATAGTTTGGTTTGACTCTTTAGTCTGTAGTAAGGATGTTTCTTCAGTTATTTTTGCTTTGGCATCCTCTTGAACAAGAGAATTTTCTAGGAAAATAGCTGGTGCCACCTTTGCAGTCTTCTTCCCAATACCTTTATTAGCCCGCTTGCTAAACTGACAACCACGAACACCAACAAAAAACAAGTTCATGTATTCAGCAAAGACCAATATGAAATCCCATTCTGCATTTTTGGACAACAATAACATCTCCAAATTTCTCAATATGACTTCCCTTCGCGTATGTAGGAAAGTCTACTGTAGGAATTAAATAATGGTTCTAGGAAAAGAAAAGTGAAACCTGAGATTTGGCTGCGTTAATGCAGTTTACACTTGGATCACATAAAATGTTAGTAACGTCCTTAAGAACTGCCCTTTTCTTATGCTGGAAACAAGAAGTAAGACTAATGGAAGGTTTGCTCTCATCGGATGCTGCTCTTTTTGAATTTTGTTGAAGTGTTGGCTTCTGGTCATGTTTTCTTGAAGGCCCTGGTGGAGGTAAACCTCCTGACGCAGCTAAACCCTTGGCCCGCGCTCGTGTAATTCGAACTGTGGATTCTTGAAATCTAGTACCAGTTCCATTTTCTTTATTCATATTTGCACGCCTTGTTGAACAGCTATGCATTCCTGCAAGTGAAGAACCTGAAAGAAAAATTTCAGCAATTCAAAATAGCCAGAGAGGAAATAACTAAAACTCAATACTTTTGACTCCTGTTATGTGCAAGGAAAACAATTCAACTGACTGAATCCTTCAATGTATACATATAAATCGTATGCCACTGTGCTGCTTTCTCTGAACAAAATCTCCACTTAAATAAACCATTTCCTTGTCCTCGGGATGTCCTTAATTTGGTCCATATAGTACCATGTGAATCCAATGGCATCATGAAGCTCAATTCTCATTGACTTCACGATGCCATTGTCTTTTCAGCTTTTCTCCAGATCTAACACATTTTGATGTTTGTATATTTGCATGATATATACATGTATATTCCGGTATATCACAACAAAGATCTGTAAGATTACTTTAAAATTCACCTTGGCAATGTTTTTTGGGAAAATGCATTGACATTATAGTTGTTTTATGTCACGAGACAGATCTGTGACCAATGTTCTTTCAAATTCACCGTGGGGTTTATTTGACCTTGGTTTGGCTATTTACGCTTTTGTTTGTTGAATTTGTTTGCAAGGTTTTTTCCCACTCAATGTGGTTTGTATTTATATCACAATGCAAATTTATTAAAGGCTATGTTCGAGGTGTCTAAATAGCCCCAACTTTTTTTTTTTTTGGTGGAAATCTCATTTGTCTTATGTAAATTTTGGTTAGCTGTTTTTGCTTTTTTGATTCATGTTGATGAGAAATACGAAATGGAAAAAAGACATGGATAAGATTGGAATTTTTCATGGCATTAGGGATGAAAAACTACTGATACCTCTGATAGATTAAAATAGTTTGGGTATTACAACGAAGATTGTTTATAACTTTATATTACAAGGCAATACTTTTGATAAATTTTTCTATGTCATATAGCGATTGTACATATCTTGCATTGACCACTCCTAGTAGCTAATTGAATAGATAAGTTTTTAAGTTCCTCACCAGTAGTTTCCTCTAGCTAGACTCTAGAGTTGTAAACAAATAATGACCTGTCTTCATAGATTAGCAGCAATTCTTGAATCCTGCAAGGCATAGTCATCCTAGGTGAAGTTTATAGCAGGAAGAAAAAGAAAATAATCAAAATTGATGAACTAAAAACTCTTCCATGGTGCTCAAGTTTCATTTAGTTTGTCAATCCAATTGTTTTTTACTTTCCTGGCCAAATGAGATGTAAGCATCAAAGCATGAAAACAGTGAGCAATTGTACCAACTCCTGCAGGAAAAAGCAATAACAAACTGGCAACAGTAAGTCATTTTGGCCATACTGTTTTCCTTAGGAACTGAGTTCTACACCGGTCAACTGTTTTACAGACATTTTGTATTCGTTGTATTCGAATGGGGAGAGAGAGCTCAGTGCAGATAGGGCATTGCCATATGGTGGGGCCTAACTTGAACGCGATTTGTTTGTATTGTGGCCCCGCCGATTTTGAGATAAAGTTTTCTCCAATGACATGGGTTGTCAGGTACTATTAGTGATTGGCGATGAGCAAGAAGGCCCCAAATATAAGCTATAATTTCCCAAATATAACAACATGGGTTGCAGCCTAAATTGATTTACTAAATGGTCGGCTAACCAATGTCAAAGCACTGCAACAAAATACATAGATAATCGCAATATGTATAAGATTCAAAACTCAGTTATGAACAAACAATAACTGTTAAGTTCAAAGCTCTATTAGCTGAAAATAACATGTACATCTTGAGATTCTTGTAAGAGAGTGCGGCTTATATAATCTAAACATGATAAGTGTAAAAATAATATTCCATACATTGATACATAGATGCATATCAGTTTTAGAATGAATGCTGTGAAACCATCCAAACCTCCAATTCTTTCACAGTTTCATCAACAAACGTGGTTCAGATCTTATAGCATGATTTTAAACCAAAGAATTAGCCAATAAACATGAAACTGCTCTGAATCAACTAAAAAATATGCTTGGGTTGTCTAAAAAGTCAGTTTTCTTTCTTTGAAACTTTTTTTGTCAAAACTGTAAGTATTACCGTTCATCTTGACTACAGAAATTGAAAAGATATAAACAGTAAAGACAATTCTGACCAAAAAAAAAAAAAAACACTAAAGTAAAAAAATCAGAAAAAACTCCAATCTTATCCATATTTTTTTTACATTTCGTTTTTTCGCATCAACATGAATCAGAAAAGCAAAAATAACTTACCAAAATTTACAGAAAAGAAATGAAATTTCCACAAAAAAACAAGTTGGGACTATTTAGACACACCAAACATACCCTATAATAGATCGCATTGTGATCCACACTGAGGAAGAAAAAACTTTGGAAAGAAATTCAACAAGCAAAAGCTTAAACAGCCAAACCAAGGTCAAATAAACCTCACGGTGAATTTGAAAGAACATTGGTCACAGATCTGTCTAGTGAGATATATACATATACATAAAACAATTATAAAATCGATGCATTTTCCCAAAATCCATGGACAAGGTGAATTTTGAAATAATCTCACAGATCCTTCTTGTGATATACCGGAATATACATGTATTTATCATGCAAATATACGAACATCAAAATGTGTTGGATCCGGAAGAAAAGCTGAAAAGACAATGGCATCGTGAAGCTGGTGAGAGCTGAGCTTACTCTGCATTTGGGAGCTCCGAGACATGGTTATGGCAGTCTGGAGAGAAGAGAGTGTTAGGGCTTCTTTTGGGTGAATTATCACAGAGAGAGAAAGTGCATGCCTCTAAGAAGAAATGTAGAGAGAGAAAGAAAGTGGAGAGCTAGTGTGGTAAGTGTGCTGTGCGAGACTCTGTGTATATACATGTGTGTGTGTACAGGTGGATGTTGGAGCGTGAAGAGAGCGGGATGGAGGTACAGTTCAAACTTCCGAAAAATCCAGAAAAAAGAAGTTGCTATTTCTACCTCTGATTTGACTTCTTCCAATATTCGGGGTGGGGGGTTCACGTGTTTAAAAACAAATAGTTCCACGGGGTCGGCACCTCTACATTGAAGTTCATTCGCCAATCATAACCTGCCACATCATGATAAAATGAAATTTAAAACATTTGGACCCCTTTCATTAACGTTTTTAGATATTATTGTGAAGAGTAAATTTACTTAAGGTTACTAAAGAAAAAGGTGATGTCGTGTTTTTGATATTTTTAAATTCCAATATTGCCTCTGCTCACTCTCTTTCTTGTATAACTATGTTCCACTCCATTTTCCTCTCCTCTCCATTTCATTTCCCCCCCATTTTGACTCTTCATTCTCTAGCTTGAAGGTGCACCCGAAAAAATCATGTATTGTTTTTTTCCTACAAGTTAAGTTAATTTGGTAATGCATGAGATATATATATATATGTGTGTGTGTGTGTGTGTGTAAATTGAAAAGATTGATAACTACTATTGAATCTACTGCATAAAATATGCAAAATTGGGGTTTTAAAAATTCATTGTGTTGAGTAAAATGATACAATTAAACGTGCAAAATAACCGTTAATTTTATTGAGTTTTTATTTATGCAAAATTTTAGGTATATTTAAAAAAAAAGATTCATTTTTTTTACTTTTTATTAATATATTTTTATATTTTTAGATTAAGGGTACACAGACTTGTCCTCGACTAGCAATACTAGTGGTGTACTTCGAAATTTTCAATCTTTTTTCACCCATATCCGCTAGAGTGAGAGTTTGTAATTATACCTTTTGGAATGCTTGAAAAAGTATATCTTCTAATATTTTGTTAAAGTTGTTTTTTTAACAGAATTTAAATTAGGAGTGAGATTATTTAAATTAACCGATTTAATTTATTATTTTAATAATAGAATTCGGTCTTGATTTAAAAGTAAAAAAATTGCATCAATTAATTCGGTTTACGTTCACTCTCAATTTAAATAAGCAAGTTCGGAAGTACCGAGACCGATCAAAATTACAATTCTTTATTCTAGTTTTTTTTTCTTTTCATACATTCTATTATCCTACAATTTCTTTCCCAAGAAAATAGCTCTCTTGTTTTTTAAATTGCAAGGTTTAGTGTTGGAAGTATCACTGGAGCCGCTTGAAATATGTCATATTCTTTCACCTTAAATTCTCGCTTGTTGTCCGTATTATCCCTGTATGGGGGATAATTACTTGAAATTATATTAATCAATACTAAGATTTAATTAGTAATGCAAAAAAAAATTGGGTCCATGCCATATATGTGTGTGTATGCATACATACATACATACATATATACACACACCTACATTGCAATGACGAATAATATATATCCGTATGTGTGCGCGCGCACGAAATAACAAATTAACTTAAAGAGTAAGAAAAAAAATAGAAAACAAACCTTCAAATTAGTTTGTCGCTGGAGTGAGGGGGGGTGGGGGGGGGGCGGGGTTTTGTTGTGTTGAAATGGGCAGGAGAGATTGAGTGGGGAAAGATTATATAGAAGAGAGAGTGATGAGGGGTAATATAGGAATTTAGAAACATAAGAACCATGACTCATATTTTCTTCACAGTCAACTTGTAAATTTTAACGAGAGGGGGTCCAGAAATATTATTTTGTAAAACAAAGGAGGATAGTGCAATTATTAGAACCACATGGAGGATAGTGCATTTGTCAATAACCTCGTGAGTGAAATTTACCCTATTGTAAATGTATATTTTTTGTTTTTTTTTAAAATTAAATCAAATTCGCATTGATTTTTTAAGCTAATAATTCATCTTGACAAAAAAATCTATAAGATAAAATATTTGGTCAAAAGTCGCGAATCACTAAAAACAAAAAAAAAAATACTTGTTTGTTGTCTTTAGTGTTTTTAGTATTTTCTCATCAAGATTTTTTTAAACTTCAGCTCATACTTTTATGTTTTTTCGATTCTTTTTATCAAGACAAATAACGATGTGGTGTTGTGGGTGTGGATTTATAAAACTCCCCAACGAGTCTTGCTGGAGTTGAAAAAAGACGACTTAGATATGCTCTGCCTGGTTCTTCAAACGTACGTCTTGTTCGCACAAAAAGAAATCTAGTTAGAGACACTCCAACCAAGGGTTGAAATGCCCTATGATGGTTAAGTTAGGGTTTATATGATAGAAAGCTCATAGAATAGGTGGTCTTCTGAGCATAAGTCAGTATCAAAAGTAGATACATAAAGTGCTTCTTACAATAGATTTGTATATGAGAGTGGCTAAGATAGTTTCTCTTAATCAACCCGCGTAAGTTCTCTACGAAATTGATCCTTTTGCTTGTGGGCCTTCACCCTGATTTATAGGGGTCATTTGAGTGTGGTGAATTCACTCAAGTGCCTTTTCTACATCTTTCATCCCTGATCGTGAGCTAAATTGACGTATCATTGGGTCGACAGGCATGCTTGTGCTAATCGATTAGCCGACCAGGGTATTTCATAATACATTGTAGTGTCGCCTGAATACGCCCATTGGAGGGTAGGTTAGCTCTGATAGACCACGAGGAAGCAGTTAGAGAAGCTTGTCGGGTTTGTCACTCATTCGAGGTGGGTATGCCAAGAAGGTAAACCATGCTCGCTTCTCCAGTCGGCCCTCATGGCAAGATGGTAAGTTATGTCAAGATGGTTGTCTTCATTCTTCGGGCCAGGTCATGTACGGGGCTCAGATTCTGTCAGGTCACTTGGGAGATTTATTCACCACCTATAATAGATTGTTGCTACTAGGCTTACTCGCCATTGGGACGTGCGCGACAGTAAGCTAACTTGTCGAGGAGATGGGTCAACATTTTCTCTTTCTTATGTCATCGGCATGCCTGCAACTGTGCCCACGCATTAAATGTGATGTGTCCATTGGCCTCATTTTTGGTAATTTCTCATAAATCATCTTTCCAAGTCCTACTCAAATCTCCCCTATATAAGAAGGGTGGGGCAAAGGTTTTGAATTTTCACTAGTTTCCGTGCAATACGAGGAGTTCTCTGCTTTTGCCTCCTTTATCGTTTCTTAAGTTTTTGTAAGTTCTTACTCCCTTTTGATTTCTTCCATGGCTACTGCACTGTGAAGGATGTTCATAGAGAGTTATTGGGAGAGATTTAGGGAAGTCTATTCAATCCTCAAAGCTATAGGGGTGCGTCTCCTAGAGAGCGATGAATTTTTGGTCCCTAACGTTGATACAACTCTTCTTTCTTCCCTCTCATGGACATAGTCAAGGGTAGAGTTAGGTTTCCCCTTCATATCCTTCTTCACAAGGCCTTGTGCTTTTAAGGATGGCCTATTTTCAGGGCACTAAAAATTTTTATCATGTAATATTTGGCGTGGTGGCGCTTTAAGCCATTTTTGGAACCAACATGCAACTATTATTCCCTAAAATGTGCCCCTCACAAGGCCAGTGGGGGCAGAGGGTGCATGAATGCCTCAAAAATACTACTTCCGAGCACGAAGTGGTGGGACCAACTTGGTTCAGGCCCTGTCGTCTTCAGCAAAAGGCTTGGATTCTGTTCTCGTTGAAGTGTCGAGGGAACAGAAGTTTCTGGTCAATGGTGAGGAAGCTAAGCGCGTTCCTCGCGTCGATGGGACTCCTGGTAAGATTTTTTGTATTCTAATGTTTGTTTCTACATTGCTCGGTCGCTTTGTAGTGACATGTTTTCTTGTTTGCTTTTTAGGTCAGGCCGCAACATGAAGTTTGAGAAGAATCAATACTGTTGTCCTCGCCGACGTTGCCAGAGCCGTTGCCTATATCGGTTCGCCCAAGCAAGGTGGATGTGACAACATAATGCATGTCCTTCCGAACTACCTTCCTTCCATCCAGAACTCTACAACCACTGAGAATCTCCCCATCGGCGATGCTCATGAGTATGCTAACAATATTTAGGGATACTTGCATGAATTTGAGTTTATATTACGCAAGAATCTTACGCATAAGGGGGTGTAGGAGGAATCTAACCCCACCCTCCAAAATTTCTACCATTGGGATTTGGTGTACATCCATGTGGGCCCATCAAGAATCTCATTGGGGGAAGCAAGAGTAAGTTTAACTTTATCCGGAACGTTGTAACTACGGCAAAATTTTTCCATTTTCTAATGTGTGTTAACCATAGATCTAAAAATAACCATCTTCAAGAAGGGGACGAGGAATAACCGGATAGAGAAAGAATACAAGGGACTGGAAAAGAACTTATAGAAGTGAGCTGTGGAAGCACTAGATGTTTTTTGGTTATGGTGGCTAGAGAACACACCCAAGAATTTAGGAGGAGGGGTTTTTCTCAAAAGGAAAGACAGAAGGTGAAAATGAAAAGGTTAAAGTGAATTAATAAATATAGATTACAAATTTAGAGTGCACAAAACGATCGTGTCATTATAGGCAATGAAAAAGTTACCACCAAACGTCAATACCCTTCACAATATACTTGTAAAATGTTCTAGCTGCTCTAATTATTCTCTTTACTAATGTCAGCATTCAAAAATATTTGTTTTTATAAGCTTTCATATTACATTTATATTTTAGTGTTGGATTCAAAAACTGTTCTTCCATGCTATATATACAAATTTGATCCAAAAAAAATATTATACATCTCATTAACTATTAATGTGGGTAACTTCCATTTCTTTATAATAACCACCAAATTGAATTTCTTGGGTTAATATTGGTATATAAGATTTAACTATCATA